>PNEQ01062651.1:0-19310 GCA_003012365.1 Medauroidea extradentata | reverse complement strand
AGAAAAAAGTGCAGGTTGTGAAGAGAGCAGTTTAATATCATACTCAGAACATTTTCCCTGACTTTCTGCTCTCTTAGGGTAATTTTCCCTGACTCACAGGGTTTCAAAACATGTTTCCCTGACTTTCCCTGACCAAATTAATTTTCCCTGACTTTCACTGACTTTCCCTGACTTTCCAGGTCTGTGGGAACCCTGTACTTTATAAACCGAGTAATATCGCATCTGGATACAAAAAAAAATGCTTTGGCAATTTGTGAATATTCCCGGATTCTGATCTATATATTCGACGATAAAGTAATATTTACTACTGGACTTTTTTCACTCTGTACACCTATCCAGTCAGTGAGTTTGTTGCATGTTGACCTCATTACGTGAGTGGCAGTTATTGAAGAGATGCGCAGAAGTATTCCAAACCTGTCCTCGTCTCGCCCCACTGGTAATTTGTGTGTAGATACAGCGTAGTACAATCAATTTCTTACGCTCTCCTTCCTTACGAGGTGGAGAGCTCAAGCGACAATCTCTACCTTTCACGTCCCTCAGACTGTAGCACGCTGGGAGTGCGCACAAGCCTTTATACAACATCTGCCATCACGTTAGATGTCTATTTGTGAGATTCAGGGCACATATTCCAAGTTTCATAAAAACATTTGAGAGTGCTGGTATTCACCAGTTTTGAACAATCTATGCGTAGATGCACAGAATCAAAAACAGTAATTAAACAACCAATACTGCAGTCTCATGGTTTAATGATGCACACAATGCATGCAGGCGACACTTTACATAAAATGGTAGGCCAAATCACAGCTGCAAATTCAAGAGCTTGTCATGATGGAATACCATACCATGGGTTTAGCGTGTCAAACATTTCCGAATCCGATATTTCCATATTCACAGCAGTGTAAATTATCTGTGACATTGGACCACGTTTTTTGTTGTTTTGCATTTCCAATAATCCAATTATTAATAGTCGTTTAGAAATCTGATATTTACACATGTGGTTAGCTGTGACTTTAAACATGAATGCATTTACAAAAATTTGACTTAAGATACTAAATGAACTAATAATTTTAAAAGTAGTTATCAAGGTGATAAAAAATGAGATGATTGCTAACTGTGTCAACACCTACGCCTAAGCTTACAATAGCAACCATAATTTAAAATCTTGTGCAGATTGTAAACAACACTGCCTTCGTTGGCACAAAGAGGAATCTTATTTAAGTACGTAAAAATGATGACTTGGATAAGAAAAATTTTGATTGACTCCTAGAGGTTAGGGTGTCAGTAATGTTTCGGGATGTATTCTACAAGAAAAGGCTTAGCAGGAAGCCCTTATTTTGAGTAGAAAAATTGCAAGCAACCACTGGCTGGCTTTCCAAATTTAAAAGTCATTGTAACATTACCACACTTAAGGTATGTTTCGAAGAACTTTTGAGTAACCCTGATATTCTAGAAACCTGGCAACCTAAACTTGAAACTCTGGGTGCTAGGTATAATACTAAAGACATTTTGAATTTTTCACAGAGTTGAAAATGAATATCAAGTTCATTAATTGTTATCTTGCCTCCATAGTTTCTAGGATACACAGAGAGAAGTTTTGTTGTCCGTATGAAATTCTATGTCTAGTAGAAATTAGCAATATAAAACCTATATTTAACTAACCCCCTTACAACAAACATGTAATTTTTTTGGTCCCTTGAATTTTGTTGAATAGAGGGTTTACCGTACAAAGACAGTTACAGCGTAACTATCTTTACGATAAAACTTTGTATCTACAATTAAAAATGTGCCATGACAGTCTTCCAAAATTTTTGTGACTCCATTTACATAAAGACAGGGTCCTAGGATGGTACTAAAAAATTTCACGTATATGGACGACCTTTTTAAGTAACGTTCGAAAACAATAATCTTACAGGAATAAATCAGATTAAATGTGACTGAGAAGGTGACATAATTAGATTTTATTTTCCTTAAAATATGTAATTCACTTCATATACAATAGCTCTGTGTATATTAAATTTTATTGCTGCTGCAAATGACAAGTTTAAAGCAGTATGAGTGCTGCCACCTCTTGTCAGAGAAGTACACTTTCACACTAGTACGACCTCTTGTTACTATAGTTTACTAACTTCCTACAAGAAAAAAATGCTTTAAAAGATTTGTGAAATTGAAGTTATAACCTTCCATTGGATATCTAAATAAAAAAAAAAAAAAACAAATACAAATATGTTCCATAAGGCTTTTAAACAAAATTGAAGTAACTATTACATAAAACATGCTATGGAAAGTAAGAATATATAATTCAGCAAGACCTACGAAGGTTTTCAGATCACACCTACAGTGTTGCCTAGTATATCAAGATTCTGGTAAAAAGAAATGTTAACGAATAAAATATAAAGACAGTCACAGGTGATTATCGTTACCAGATGTGAAGTTACAGAATAGACCCCCTTCCCTTAAATTATTAGTTTAAACTACTACTACAAATTTACGACAGAAACTTAAACAGGAATGTATAAAACTCAGGTTAATACTAAAAGCAGATATATAAAGGAAACCAACCTTGAGACTCGCATTGTTTGCCATTGTGTGGTAGGCCCAGAAGAGAGTGGTTGTTACATAATAGGCAATAAGCACATCCACTGTGTAGTGGGCATGGGCAAGCAACACCATTATCACTCCTGTAGCTGAGAAGCATAAAGATGCCCAGTGCAGCGGGAAACAGTGCCTCGGAGAGTCTAAACAAAATATTCCCATTATCTATTTCATATTTTGCGAACACTGATAACATATGACCAAATTCAAGCCCCATTAATACTATTTTAGCATGTCAGATGTTTTTTATGAGTATTCTATTTTGCTAAGTTTAATCTGTTTAATTTATTTTATTTTTGTGATGGCTGACATAGGTTGACTATTTTTGTTTATGTACTAACAGAAAGGCTTAGTTCAGAAAGTGCAGTTTAAAGTAATGTGTATTAATTACAGAGTGCTGATATTATAGTGCTTTGGAGGTGGCTCGAGGCACGACAATGCTAGTTTTGAAAGAACTCTGAAGGGTAGCATTTTTATTCCCTGAAGAGACTGATTTTTCCATTTTGAATGTATTATACGATGAATGGAGGGCCTTTTTTTTGGATGGTGACTATAGGAGCGTGAGTCACGCGATGTGCGTGCTCTCGTTTTAGGATTTTAATTAGCTGCGAGACATATATTGTGCATCAGGCCACCTGATTAGGCGAAGACGTGTCCAGAACTGCAGTTTGCTGTGAAAGAAGAGGGCCTGACCGTAATAATTTGTTGATATTTAGCAGATTTGTACTACCGCGTCTGAACGTATGGTGCGTATATAGACTATTTCGCCGGCACCAGTCAGCCCGTGAGCTGATATAGGAACAGGTCGCGGAGAAAACACTCTCCTCTCAGTTCTACGAGAACTTCCAGACGGCGCAGAACTTCGCTCACCGAAATGAAGAATAAAGCTAAGTCTCGCCAGCCTTTCCGTAGTTAGAACCTGACCGTAATTGACGACCCCATCTTCAGATTTTTATGCAATCTGTAAGCGTGTAACACACTGGAAAACAATTCGCCCGACTGGCATCTCCGAGCTAAAGAATTCATGTTCAAATCCTAAATTTAGCTGTGACCCAATTACAAATAATAATTTCATCTTTTCTATGTGACAAAATAACATTTAGGTATATTCTGCTACACTCATCTTGTATTATCGACGTGGTCTACTTAATCTGGCTTCTGAAGGATCCAGACGTTTTTATTCTTCAATACTAGGAGTCAGCCAAGTACGATTAATGATATTAAAATTGATATTACTTTACGTGAGTCTTACTAATACCACATCTTGTTCAGCCATCTTATGTGTGTCATTTTCGTTAGGAGCATAGTACGATATAAATTATTTTAAAATTTGTTTGGCTGTAGTTTCTTTCAGTAGTATTGGAGTATATTTTAGGTTCTGCATGCAAGTATTTCTAGATTCACCAGCGAACGCTACCAGAACTTCTGTTGGTAAGACATACACTGGTGTTCCCGGCATACACATACCAGATCCTACTTTAGACTAGCAGAGCAAATTTAACTTCAAAATTAACCCTGACATACATAACCTTTATTATTAAATCGCAGAGATACATCATGTCACTATAGACGTCAGTTAATCCACTTTTGCACCACATAGTTGCATTGCGTGGTCTTGCAACACACAAACCCATAAAAGTTCATGTGATCTTAGAACTGTACGTTTAAAAGTTTGGATATGTACATACACATATACAAATTTTAAAAATGAAATTTAAACACCACAAATTTCTCCCTTTCACTTTAATCACTGTACAAGACTATACTGCAATATTAAAGTTATTCTATTGACCCAAAACTTTATACACAAAAAAAATATTCACACAGCACAAAAAAAACTGTACTTTCAGCACACTTCATAATCTCTTTTAAACCACAAAACAAAATAAAACATATGAACAACTTTCAATAAAAGTAAATTAATACATATAACACAATTTATCACTAAACTGGCTAAAGCAAGTGAAAGAAAAACAATTAATATGGCAGAACTAATGCCAACACATTATTATACTATACCTAGTAATAAAATAATCACTTACATTCAGAAATGGTTAGGTAGCTCATGGTCAAGATAACAGTGTGACCACTATAGATGAAATCACCACAGAATGTGTGCTGCCCATTCATGGAGAGGCCAAACCCTGAAAGTAGCTGCCACACCCTCTTCATTATGATGAGGGTCGATGTCTCATTTAGCTTTGGCGAACAATAGTAGGTTCTGCTGGAGTGTGGCAGGACAGTCACGTACATTGTGATGGATCGCATCAGGTACAGAAGAGACAGGATCATGAACACTCGTCGCATCACTATGAATCTAGTGGCAAAGACCCAGAAGCACAGTCATTTTACTTTCAGTTTTCGACTAGCATCAATACCTACAGAACAAATAGCTTCCTTGCCACACAATAATGACCAAATATGCATATGATAAATTCCTAAAACATGTGTTAAGGTAACCCAACTTATTCTGTCCCAAGTATACAATTCAAAATTGCTATTTCTGAAATTTGTGTTAACAGTATTGCAATCTAAAATTAGTCAGATCAATTTAAGTAATTTTTCATAACCTAATCAAAAATTCCTGTTTTACATTTAAATAACTGTAAAGCTCAACTTCACACTTTTGTATTAATCTTTCGATTTCTAATGCCCTGAACAGCTATTTCCTACCGACCAACTCCATTTGATACAAGTTCTCCTATAAAGTCCAGTTGTATTCCTGAATACCACATTATGGAAAATGAAACATCATGACTTAACTATAGTTGTCATGCATGCCAAAAAGAATTAAATAAATGGCCCCTTTAAAGTCTCTCATGCAAGTAGAGTCAAGCTTAGGTTGGCTGGATAAGCCTGTCTTTCAAAACAATTTAGTATTGAAAGCTTCAAAACTGTAATGTCAGGAAAGCTTAAAGACTAGCGCAGTACAATCAAGATTTACCCAAATTATGGTTTAGTTCAAATTTAAAAGTACTTGCAATAAACAACCACCTACAAGTTTTTAAACTAGATGCACTTGTTGCTAAATCTGTTGCAGAGTAGTCATGTAAATTGTAGTTGTGTTGATAAAATTTCAAGTCTGAAAATTTTCTTTACATTTTTATTCCTGTAGCAACAGTCTCCTCTTTGTGATGCAGAAAAGGATTTGTGACCAAAAGCGTTACCCTTTAAAAATGACTTGAGCACCACTGAATATAACGTGATTAAATCAGTACCCTAGCTTACGCCATGACTCTGTAGGCAGCACAGTTAAAACTGTTCTCTAGTTAAATGTTTTGTTCTAATATCAATGTTTACATGTATGCGCATAACTTGGTAAATGTTCTGGGACTAAAATTTCTTTTTGGGTGGATAAAATGAGTTATCTAGAAAAGCCACTTTTTATTTCCATCATTAATAAATTAGAAGGAAAAAAATTGTGAAAATGGTGTATAAAACCAATTTTTAGACCTTGCATGTTTAGTTCCCTTAAGAGAAATAGGAAAATTTCAAAGAGACTTTTCCAGTTTAATCTTTTAGCTTAAAACGCCTATATTAATCCCACTGCTACATGCCTATTATTTTGAGTAATTTGATTAGACAAAATGCTTGCAGCAGTGTTGTAAGTATTAAGTTCAAGCAAGGCACTGCGACAGGGATGGGATGAAGGGGTCGAAGTTGGGAACTGTTCATTGTTGGGGGGGGGGGAGGACCCTTCATCTCCAGCCAATTTGTTACGAGAGGTTGGGTACAGAGGCATGCAAGGCATACATATTGCCCTGCCTACCACATCAGAGTTTCCACTGTGTACAGAACTACAGCAAGAGAGTAGGCATGTTAGCAATTGCATTTTCAAGATGGGATGAAATCCCTACCATTATTTTATGTTTAGTTCTTGATGTAGGCTTAAGAGTTTCTTTGAGCACACACATTGTTTTAGAGTTGTACTTCCTAGCTATAGATAGGACAGGAGGATTCCCTCACTATTCTCAGGAGTCAAGTAACCTTGCAGAAATGAAGAGATGTCAGAGAATGGGAGAAGATTAGCGTTCAATCTCGGAACAAATGCAATGGCAGAAAGCATTCCTTTACTCAAGGTCTTGACATGGTGGGTCATGCCCAGAGTTCACTGCCTAAACTTGTGTTTCACCTTGCGCACAAAAAAAAACTGTCTAATTAAAATTGCAAAGACAAATTTTGCTAAAGCGAGAATTAATTTCTAAAATTACTTATTTATCTTGGAGGTTTCAAAATCAGAATATTGTCAGGTTTGTTGAGTAAATGTGGGTGATATAACTAATTGAAACACATTGATTAGACAAAACATGTGTGTACTTGGCAACTATAATGTACTTAAAAAAAAAAAAATTATATATATATATATATAAGTCACGACCTTTTTCTACTTTTTTCATTAAAATTTTTCCGACGCTCCATTCTGCCTCTCTACACCCCCTACTGTTATGTTTTTATCGCCATATTTGCCCATTTAATAAGGTTTCAGAGTGATTTTTCTAGACTTTGTATTTTTTTCTCCATATTTTCTTATTTGGCTTATATTTTATGTATTTATCGATGTTTTGTTAAACTTTGTTTTTTACTCAGCGCCAAGTATACAAAATTATTAATACAGTACAGTAGAACCCCGATTTTACATTCCTCTGAATTACACTTTCCCCTTAATTACATCATTTATTCTGGTTACCATTATTTTCCCTATGCTAACTATTGTATGTATTGTATTCCTGCCATTTACACTTCAGTTGATACTTGCTTCCCCTGATTTACACTTATTTTTTTATGAAGCAATCAATATTTTTCCCTCAAGTTACAAATTAAATGTTGATATTGTTTAAGAAGGAGGAAATTTTAATAGAGAGAAAAACGTAGACTGTATTATGTATGTGTACAAAAAGTTTTAAAAACAGAAGGGGCAATTTAATCAATGTTAATAGTATGCAACACACCTTTTCTTAATCTATGCTCAGAAGAACTTTGATACTAAACAAAATTTTTTGTTACATGGTTATCATTTTACTTATAAAGACTTTTGAGGTCACACACATTTCATCTGTCCTGCAGTTATGAATTAACTTGTAAAAAATTTTAATTAATAGATGTTTTGTTACAGTTTTTGTTGTTTCCCTCAATTTACACTTTCCCTTCATTTACACCATTTTTCATTTGTCCCTTAGAAAGTGTAATATAGGGGTTCTACTGTATTTAGGTTATTTTTGTGTGTGGAGTTGTTCTAAATTGTACATGTTTATTTGTCTATTCTCAGACATGCAACATGTATAGTGACTGCTGATGATGCGCCGCCATACTTTGAGTTGTTTGCTCATTTTGGAAGGCAGCAAGGTGGTTGGGGGAGTCTTCATCAGCTGGTCCTGGATGCCTGCTGGGGAGTTCTAGTACTGGCTTTTGAGTTGGATGGACGATGATTGATTGGTTTGGTGAACCTACTCTTGCACAAGGCCCTATTGGGTGCAGGATTTATGTATAGAATTTGCTTAGTTGCCTAAATAGTACATTAATGTACTGCAGATTTGCAGGCAGTATGAGTAGTGGGGAAGATCCTACTACATGAAGACTCTCCGAGTTCAAAGACTCGCTTTAGATGTGCCTGCACTTTAGAAACCTGCCTTGTCCGATAGTTTCAATGTTGGACCTCCCCAAGAATTGGAACCATCGAAAAAACTTAAGTTTGAACCTTGGATTTGTTATATATTTAATTACGACCATTACTCTTGAACTTTTATCACTTGGGCCTTTTGACCAAATGAATTGTTGGTGTCTAATATACAGGAGCACTGCACTGAAGATCTAAAACTATTGATAGTAATCAAGATAGTACAATGGTCATAATGTGCTAGCTATTATGCATACCCAAGAACCCTTTTTTGTGTAATTGTCTTATAAACCATAGAACTACTTGATTGCATAGTTTAACAGACTGAGTTTAACATTAATTGGAACTCACATGTTAAGATTGTAACATAGTTTTGTATTCAAAAAGGGGGATTTAACCCTTTGAAACACTGTGTTACTTTTGTTGACTGACTAAATAAATGTATATTGTTTTGTAAAAAAAAAAAAATAAACAAGGTATGCCTCAAAGTAATTTCATATGCATTATCAGGGTCGACAAGCTGGAACTATTATTTGCAGTAAATTATGATTGTTTGACTAGATTTTTTGGGCAATGTACACGATGGGTACTGTACTGTACGCAATTATGTGTGCTCAAGTGTGTAACTACTGTGCATGTGGGTCAGTTAGATGGGGGCCTGCTGCTTGCCCGACCATCCCATGTCACAGTAAAAACTATGCAACTGCTGGGCTCGAGCCTAATTTGTGTATGATTCTTTCTTTCCATAAGGGCCATTAATTGGGTTTACGAGATAAAGAAGCCCAAGGAAATAGCTGTCCTTATTGCTGCACTGATACTGGCTAACGAGGAGGAGTCCCTTGAGAATCTGCCTGCAAAGCTGTCCTCTTGTACCAAAATGAGGTCAGATCTGGGTTATCCTGATGAACAAGGGGCAGTACAGTCGCAATAAAAGGTGAGCAAGTAAATCCAGGTAGCAGCGGTTAAATAGGTTTTTAAAAGTGTTCCTAATCTTACTGATGCTAAACCTAACAATTTATTAAAACTTTGTATTGATGCTTGAAAAAGTCAAACCTAGTGCTTTAATTCACAAAATCATTCCAAATTGCTCAGGGTTAACTTCGGACATTCTCTTGCAAAGTATCAGTTGTGTAAGTTGTAAATTCTCTTCAGAGTCTATAAAAGGAAAATTATGGAAGGCTATCTGTCCTGAAAGAATGAGAGAAATCTAATAAGATCATGTTAGGCGTTATCATCAGGAATGTAGTATTCCCTTCAGAATGGATATGAAGTGTTTAGGGCGTGGAAATGAGTGGGACATGTGAAAAGTGTGTGTAAGAATATTGGAAGGAAAAAAAATGGAAAGGAAAGAAAGCTCATGAAAAACAAATCAATCAAAAAAGGGGACTTGTGTCATTGGTGTAAAAGGAAATAACCTTGGGGTGGACATTTTGGTGGGAGGTAGTAAGCTTAGAGCACTGTCAGACACTGGTGCTAGTGATTGCTCAATTAGTCAAGAATATTTAGGCAAATTAGAAAAGGTGAATCCCGAGTTAAAAATGAATAAATAGTTGAAAAGGGATTTAAATTAATGATTGCTAATGGCACCACTTGTAAAGATAGGTTATGTATTGTGAAACACTTATCATAAATCCAGTAATAGTCATGCATACAGCACATGCCTGTGAACTAAACCTACAAACCTGTGCTTGTGGAAGAGAATGACAAGTATGGTGACAACGGTAGAAACCACGATGAGGATTTCCGATACATCGAGCGCCCAGTCCACCGGTGCAATGTTGTCGATCACAATGTCTGGCAGTGGCCCATATTTCTCCCGGTCAGGCAGTCGCTCATGAACTAGTGCCAGCGACACAGTTGTGAAAATGAAGTTCACCACTAGTATAACGAATGCTAAAGGAGAAAAAAAAAAAGAAGTGTTTATCAAGTAAAACAGTAAGAAAGTCAGATTTTTAAAATTATTCTGCAATAGAACCGAGAATAATTCCACAAAAACTTTGCACACTAAGAGTAAGTTCAATGTTACATACAATATTACCACTGTCATGCTAGGCACAGCACTTTTTACAATTTTGTATAAATATAACTTAATCTCCTCTACTGTACACAAAATTTATAACTTTGCAAATATAATTATGTAAGCAACATCCAGTTAGGTACAAGTATTATATTTCTTCGAGAAGCTAATGTAACAATAGATAGGTTAAACCTTCCTTTTTGTAAGTGCAGTATGTATAAAGGCTTAGGATAGTTGAGGAAAAGGAAGGGTTGGGGGTGAAGACATGTGAATAGTAGACAGGAACGTCCTTAGGTCACTCTTATTTATTTTTCATGAAAAGCAGAGACAAAAAGCTGCTACATGCAGTCATATATGATACACTGTACTCATGTGCACTATTCATGTCAACCAAGTTTAACTTGCATTCTTCACCAAACAAAAAACATGAGATTAAATGTTTCTACAGTGCGCTGCTTACTAGTCCATTTATATAGATACTGTATTCTGACAATTTACTTTTATTCACATCACTATACTGTGTTCATGTGACAACACTGTTCCTTAAAAATGGTTTACTGCGACATCATTCGATTAAAATGCCACAAACATGTGCATAACTGGGGCACAATTTGATACATATTTATGAAGAGTTCTCGAGGACAATAAGACTGATGTCAGGTAAGCATTTTGTGCTTACAGGCAATTAAGTGTGATGAGCAAGAAAGCCTGCCTTAGTTCATGTGCATTTTCAAGACCAGAGTGTACTCATGTTCTAATCACACAAAATTTAAGGTGGTAGTGTCACCATTATAACTATTACAGGAAATTGTAACCAACATATCTACCCATGACTACTAATATTTTTTCAACTCATAAACGTATAGGCCTAATAAATGTAAACATTTTTCAATTCCCCTTGATTTTTTAAAATAACACAACTGAAAATATTAAAACTATACAAACATGGCTAATTACAGTGAAACCCTCCTAAGAAGTTTTCCCCCTTAATAAGTTAGAATTATATTTACAATGCCCATGTATACAAGTGTAATTTGACCCTTTTAAGAAGTTTTCTCAGCTACGAAGTTTAAATTTTTCAGTCCCTTCAGAAACTTCTTAACAGAGTTTTACTGTATATTGTCTACATTATAACATGCAAATATTAGTAAGTAGTGAACACACACAAATAATTATTCGAGGATTTTTCAAAGTCAAAGGATTTCACTTAATAGCAGTGGTGGCTCCAGAAAGAATTTAAAACAAGGATACAAAGTCATGGTTGTGGGGCAAGAGTTTAAATGCAACAGCAATCTCTCCCTATGAAAAGGGAAGTTCCAAATGCCCTCTCCTGGAAAAATTGGGATTTTAAGTTGCAAAGTGGCAATATTTAAACTGGTTAACCCAAGACATTAAAAATACATTTGGCAAAAAATTATAATAACTGATGGTGTTTTGTCAAAAGGTCGTAAACCACGTGATTAATAAATAATATATTTTCAAACTAAACTGAACCACACTGTTGATTTGTCGGGCTATGTATTTGATTTGCACAACCATTAAGGTATACGTGTATATTTTCTAAAAATATTCACTAATTAGTTATTAAAGAAAAAGTTATTATGTTAAAACTCTGCAATGTGGCTTACAACCTTTTGCCAAAACACCATCAATATATTTAAATATCCATTTTGTTGTTCAATGTACACCTTCACAAGTTTTATTGCCCATTGTCAAGAAAATATGTTTTACAATAAATGGCCCTACTGTATTGTTTCTCTAACTATGGTGCAATAAATCATAAACAATTGTAAATGGTTTTACATTAAACTTTAACAAGACATATAGCATATGTTATGGTATTTTCAATTGACAATGCAATTAATGTAGCAATTTTATGCAACATAGGCACAAGTTTTCACCTGCTTTATTTCTAATAATGGGAAAACACACATTCCATTCTTCAAGCCAATAATTATACACAGAAACTAAAAAATTATTTGAATAGAAATTATTGCTTCTTTGAATAATTCAAACAAATATATTAGCAATAAATAAAACTAGTTCCTTTAAAAATGAATGTAGGCAATATATACACTTTTAGATATAAAGGGCTTGTAGAAATTTAGTTTTTTCTTGATAACCAAGAATCTTGGCCTAAGAATCATAATTTCAAGAAAATCATGATAAACTAAATTGATGTGTAGACCACGTGGTTCTGTTATTTGTTCAAAGAACAAAATACAGTATAAAAAAATCTTGGAGAACACTAACAAAAATAAATCTGTATGCGCAGGTATTAAAATTTTAGTAAGCCATACCATTATTTCAGCCTTGGTCATATATAACTATAGTCTATCCCATATAAGAATTCCGCGTTTTGACAGCCGATGCTACCGATATTTTTAACACGTGCCAGACACGTGAAAACCAATTAAAACAACAGGACGTGACCGTATGACCTGATGATGTAGTAGTGGCAGCCCTGATCAACAAATCGGTTAACTACCATCGCCGTCGTTTAAAGTAGTGTGTATTATACGTGAAAAATAAGTAAGCATTTTGGATGAAAAGTAATAAAACACTGCTTCATATCCAGCATTAGTCAGTTAACCATTTTATTCTATTCAAACTGCGCAATTTTATAACTAATTTACAAACAACCGCACCATTATCAGTTGACATGAATCCAAAACAAAGCACGACCATTTGCGAGTGTGAAACGTTACCGCGTTCGTGCATGTTTGAGATTTTAATGTGTTATTTCATTATTCTGTGCATATATTTAATATATTGTAATGTGGGGATGATAACCCAGCCTGTAATCCCCAAAGGGATATTATGTGTAATAGGCATAGCCCAATACACATTAAATGTACATATCGAAGGGATAACTCGTGTAAATATCATTAGACTGGCCAGTAGAGTTAAGTATCAGATGTTTTTAGTATTCAGCCGCAACAATCGCAGGAATATAAAACAGGCTAGAATTGTAGTACAAAGTTGGTTCCAGTTTTGTTGTAATCTGTGTAAATAGTACTATGTGATAGGAATGATAGTAGGATGATTTGGGAGAATTAATGTATATTTCTTATTTTGTACTGGGGAGATTATGAGATGAGAGACAGGGTAGTCGCCCACACATTTGGAAGCATTTGGAGCTGTGTAGCAGTCAACAGTGACAAAGTACCAGTCAGTCCCTCCTGCTGCCTGCCCGTGGCTGCCAGGGGGTGGGGATGTGAAAGGCAAGCTAACAACCAAGTCGCCCAACCGTTTAATTTAAATTTTAAGTATTTATATACGTTTTGTCATTAGTATGGATAGTTATTGGAAACGATGTCGAAATTAGAGAAATGTAAATTATGGAATGAAATCACCACGAAAGATGGTCGTAATCGCCCGGATTCGGAGCAATGTCGGAAAGCAGAGAATTTTAAACCAAGCTCCTGATTGGCTGGAGGGAGCCACGTCAGAAATAGACCAGTCTGGGACTCAGCTGCAGACGGACACGTGTGTCCGTGTCCTGCGGGTTCGTGTCTCAGTAGGCTACCAGAAGTGCGTTACCAAGAGTCTTTATTACGCATTGTTTGGTAACCTTACTCGTAGTAACCAAGCACGGTGGAACTATATTGTGCGTCTGTATCCTTCCGCCGGAAGGAGTTCCTCCTGCCCCTCTGCTACTGAGAAGCAGTACTACTCAAGATGGCGACGCGGTAAGTGGTGTATAAGGAGCGTATATAGCTCCTTGTTTGTTCGATAGTTCTAGTGGATCTGTTCGGAATTCTCGTTACACGCGTTCACATCCGATTGTCTGGCAAAGACGATTAGACGTCAGCCGCTTTGATCACAATCCATAGGCCGAGAAGCCAGTTTTGTCGCCCGAGTGTGGTGCGGGAGGTCGTTGTTCGATTTCTGCTGCGAATAAGGGCTTTTACGACCGTATGGAGTGGGGTGTCGTAAAACGAATATCACTCATTTCACTTAGTAGTTTGAACCTATATTGATGATCGAAAATAAATGTTGAGTGATTGCTCACTTACTGACATTGACTTGTGATCTTGAGTAAATTAAAACCACTGGGCTAGTGGAGGCAATTCATGGACGGGATAGATTTGATAAAAACCTACATGAACTAATTGATTAATGAATTTAAACTGCTCTCTAAAGAAGGGACAGTCACATTTGATATCTGGCAACCCAAACAAACAGTGGCCATTTGTGTTGCGAGAGTTTGAGGCTGAGCTTCTCATGTGTTTGTGTATGTTTGAGATTGTTGTACGGTGTTATTTTCATATTTTGTGCATGTATGTAATTGTAATTTACTGCATTATGGCATTCGCCTACGACAACAGGATATTAGGACGTGATTCGGAAGACAGGAACTTCAGCTGGCATGTCTACAAAAACAGTCGCTCAAGTAGTATGTAATTCGTCCAGAGAAAATTGCTACATAAAATTTAAAAAATGTTACCTAACTTTTCTTTTAACAGAATTTGTGGGTAAACACCTACAGTTCTTGTTGTAGTCTTTTATGTAACCATGCTTTTTCAAGGCACCGACTCAATAAATTCTTTTTGTAAGAAAAAGTCAGTGTATTTGTTTTAAGCAAGTAAGGGCTAGGCTACATCGGCAACAGCACACAAACAGCACAGATGCATGGAAGTTAAACGAGCGTTAATATATAGCAGCTACTACATGGACGCACAGCACACGCACAGGAAAATAGCAAAAATCAGCACAAAAGAAGTTGACAAATTTTTAAATTTTCTGTGTGCCGTATTCTGTGCACAGCCAATCACGAAGCATTGCGGATACAATGCAAGTGTATTTAAATATTTACAAAGTTGTGTTAAAGTAATTATTTATTTTGATTGTTTATGCACGAAGAACAATAAATATTATGATTTTATTTAGTTACGAAAGCAGAGAATAAAGCAATTTTATACAGTAAACAGTCTCTCAAATAATTTCAGGCACTTTTATGTTTTACCTGAATCTAGCATGGTGCTATTTGTGTGCTGCTATGCTATTTGCGTGCTGTGACTGTGTTATTACGAATGTAACCTAGCCTTACGTGGTTAATAGTCCAAGTGAGATTTCGTGCTTGTCAGCTGCAAAAATTTAGACCTACATATTACCAAAAGAAACGGCCAGAAGACATACGCCTATATAGTTCCCGGTCATTAAAGTGTACTGGTTTAATGATGTGTAATTAATCAAAAAAGTGATTTAAAGCTGATCTGGGCAATTAGGCCAACCCATGTTTGTTTATTACGTACACTTTTTATTGATATGTTATTTCCATTTAGGTTGTGAGAGCACAAATTTTTGCTATATAGTGTACAATAAATAGTTACATGACTATAATAACACTGATATTTCGAAGCTAGGCCCTGCCACGAAAGGTAAGTTTGTTTTATAGTCTACAACTGGAAACCTAAACTAGGCCTATATGGCTTTCTGATCTGATAGTGCAGAACCAAACTGAAGGCAACACAAAAAATAATTATTATAATGTTTGCATGAATTATTTTATTTATTATTATAGTTTACATATATTTGCTTGCACGGTCATAAGCTCTTGCAACTTCAGTTTGCTGTAACCAAATAAGCTACTATTATTTAATCTATTTAGGTGTCAAGTAGAAAACACAAGTTGCCCATACATGTTTTGTTTATTTTTGGTAACTGCATTAAATGTTAAAATTTTGATCATACCTAGGAAAATATACAAAAAAAAGTTAAATTTTAAGTAATTGCATTAACTTAATATCTGTAGAGTAGGCTATCCATTGCTGTAATATGTAATAATTCCATTAACACTGTCCACCTAACCCTAGTAAGATAAACGTGCAGCTAGTATTGAAAATAAATTATTTGTCTGAGATAAAGAAAAATAATCTCAAGAAAATCACAACACACTTTGGATGTTATTGCAATCATAATATACCTGAACTGTTGACATGTTTTGGTTGTCAGCTGGAAAGCACATGGTGGTGGAAGGATACGTAATGTTTTTGTTTACATTGTCCTACTTTTTTATAATCTGTCAAATAAAGGAACTCTCATATGGTATGGTCAGTAAGCACCTTCTTACAAATTAAAAAATATAAATTGCCCTGAAAGTAAAATGTAAGGACGCAGTACAATCACTACGGACCATCCTCTTATATTTTTTTTTACTACACTAGCAGCATGGGTGCAAGCTTTGTTTGCCCAATACCCCCGTACTTCAGTCATCTCTGAGCCATTTTTTGTGTCCCCAGCAAAAAGATTGCTGAATGATCTATCAGATAATCTGTGAACTGTTACATCTTACGATAACTACCATGTTTTTTTTTAATTGCTTATTAATTAGCCAAGGTTCATTTCATGTCTGAATACCTTTATTAATGTTTGAGAAATGATTGTCTATAATTTAATTAGTTACAATCGAAGTTTTGTTTTTTAATGTGACAGAGCAAAGTGCAGTGAATACTAGACATTTGTCTAAAATTGAAGACATTAGCTGGTGTTTGCCACAGATACAATGTCTAAAAACTGACGAACTTAACATTAATGTAGAAATTTTGCTAGCTAAGTTACATATACATATCTTGGGGCATAGAGAGAGAACACCGAGTGAAGGCATAAATGAAGATCTAGAGAGGAAAGCCCATCATACTTTTCATCGTACTTTGCAAGGTACAATTAAAATTAACTTCCCATTAATGATATGCTGTTATTCATTGCTTGTGTGATAATTGTCTGAGCAGTGGAGTGTAGACTAATATTTGACATAATTTTTTGTCAAGAAACACATGAAAACATTTCTATTTACATACAGTGGAAGGATACAAACAGGCCAAAAATTGAAATTAAGGTCATGCTTTAGTTTCTGTTTATGTGATCATATTTTTAAGCTTAAACAAGAGCAGATACCAAAAATCGGTCTGGCAGTTATGTTTAAAATGGTTTTTGCAGTGACAACCAATATTTTCAAAGCAAGATTTTTGGTTTCGACTAAAAAGACAATTAACAAGAATTTCTGTTTAAAACATAAGTTAATTGGCTTAAACCATAATATTAACTGCCTTTAAAAAAAATCTGCAATTTTGGAGAACATAATTTTAAACAAAACTGCCAGACTAATTTTTGATCTCTGCTCTTGTTTAGGCATAAAAAATTAACACCTTAAAAAAAGTAGAAACTAGAAAGCATGGCCTTAAGCAGTTCTTTCAAAGATATTTGCTACCATGAACCACCTATGGGACAGCGCAGTGAATTGTTCGTAAGTTGCATCCACTAAATAGTCACCACTTAGTCAAATTCAGACAAGTAACCGACAGGAAGCATGCATGCCAGTACAATGGCTTATTTTGTAAAGGTGACGCGACACTGTATACACGTGCCAGTGAATACATTTATTGCTTCCCAGTCAAATGGGTACACACTCCAAATAGGCACCTATCTTGCATCAACTGCTTAAACTTTCGACCCTTCCATCTTCAGAGAACAGATGTCTTGACAACAGGTATCTGTAATTTCTGAATTACGGGTCTAATGCAATAGAGCTTACTAGATGCAGAGCCTCCTAAGAGTCAGCCCATTGGTTTCACGAGATAATGCCTGCACACCATTAGCTTCTTGTTAGACATCTGCAGTGAACATGTAAATATAGCCAGTTTAGGATAAAGTGAGCACTCAAAAAAGCCCTGCTGAAGTTAAAATTTTCTGCAAATTTGTACCTTTGCACACATAATGGATAACGAATGTAAATGTCTAACCTCTCTGGACAAGTCACTTGATGTTTATACGTGCAAGATAAATTGTGCCGGTAAGAACAGTTAAGAGGTTGATAAAAAAAAGTTTATTAACTATACAAAATACACAGAACTATATTCGGCAATGTTACCAACCATACACATAGCAAGTCAACTAAAGTTAATCTTGTGTTATGTGCAGTAACAACTAGTGATATTTATGAAAGCTAAATTTTTAGTGCTCACTTTATCCTGAACAACCTATAATAACTTTTAAATATGAAAGAATTCATGAGCCAAATTGAATCACATACAATATTTATAAAAAAAACTACTAAAATCCAGTAATAGTATCTCATTCCACCATTCCTAGTTCAAAGTTACACATATTTACTCACATTTCTAAACAAATAATCAGTTGTAAAGAAAAACAATCCTACCTAGAAAAACAGTTGAATTTTTCACTGATTCAATACTAAAATTTCATTACCAGTTTGCAAAGAAACGCAGAACAGGACATATGAAACTGAAGTCTAGAGAGTTTTTAACAGATTCGGTACTAAAATTCCATTACCCATTAAAGATTTCCATTTCTCTTTAGGAAAGCGTGGCTCTTCTCGCTTCGGCGCTGGAATGTCAATTGTGATCACTCCGTTACTTGCTCCACCATTTCTGTGCTGCACGTTTAGACCATCCACATTGTCATCAGAATCATAATATTCACTTGTGGGAGAATGGATTACACTGCCATTAGATGGCAGCAAGGGCTGAAAAAACAAAACCATGGATTAAGACATGTGTGCACACACAAGACACATGCGTATGCACATGCATATGCACATGCGTATGCACACACACACGCACAGACACAATTGCACAAAAATGCATGCACACACACAGAAACACACACACACACACAGAAACACGCACACACACACAGAAACACGCACACACACACAGAAACATGCACACACACAGAAAGACAGACACACACACACAGAAAGACAGACACAGACACACACAGAAAGACACACACAGAAAGACAGACACAGACACACACAGAAAGACACACACAGAAAGACAGACACACACAGACAGACACACACAGACAGACAGACACACACACACAGACAGACAGACACACACACACACACAGACACACACACTCACAGACAGACACATACACTCACAGACAGACACATACACTCACAGACAGACACATACACTCACAGACAGACACATACACTCACAGACAGACACATACACTCACAGACAGACACATACACTCACAGACAGACACATACACTCACAGACAGACACATACACTCACAGACAGACACATACACTCACAGACAGACACATACAC
>PNEQ01062650.1:0-19311 GCA_003012365.1 Medauroidea extradentata | reverse complement strand
GCGTGAAAGATGTAATATCATTGTTGTGTTAAACAAACAGTTGTTTGTATAACGTGATCAAGATGTCGGACACGCTGGCAACTTATTCGTTTTGGTTAGTTATGTTTTTGTTTCATTCAATATATAATTTCGTTAAAATGTGGTTATTAATAATAAACAATGTAACAAACGCAACCCATTAATTTTCTATCGGTTTAATGAACACATACCCAATTTTGTTAACTTTCCCTGATATATCATCATAACCCAACCGTTGTTCGACAGTTCTGCTGGTATAGTGGTTAAGGTAATAGACTTCTAACTTTAGGTTTTCTGGTTAAAATCCCACCTCTGCCAAGAAATTTAACTTTGTATAAAAACATGCAGTACATGATTAGAAACGTGAATAGTATCTCCGAAATAGGAAAATCGGCGTATAATCAATTTATTTTCTATTTTAAACAACCGGACGATGGCAGGATTGTTACCTAAAACATTCTTATTGTTTCACTCAAAAAAATGCAGCTTGGTAAGCACAAACATATTTCACCAAACATATTATTTAGTTCTACCAAATGTATATTTGTTCTGCCATATATGAACGTACCATTTGTTTGAGGGAAACCAATTATATTTTATAGTACCATTTCTTTTTCTCAGTGTGGTGGCGTCACGCGAAGTACCAGAGGCAAAAACCAATCAGCATAGAGGAGAACGTGCTATCGTCACAGAAGCCTCGACGCTGATTGGCTGTCTTTTGTTGTTCGTCTCGCGCAATTTGCGTCGCTTATTGTGACGCCATCATAACTTGTTTAAAATTGAATGAGTCGTAGTTATGTGATGTCCCAGCAGCTTGAGTTTTTTTCGTACGCCATTTACATTAATTTTTCTGAAAGCTGACGGCCTCAGGGGAAAGGAGGGGGGCATCCGGGGCTATTATACGAAAATGAGCTTGCGGACGGGACAGAACGTACTATGGCCTGAGCGGGGATGTAACACGTGTCCTGCAGAACCTCGCCCGGTGGGGCAAGCCGGTAGAGGCACGTGCCGTCACGCGGCTAGGGGTTGGCGAACCCGCTCGTGCAGACGGACGGCTGCTGGCGAGAAGTATTTACGACCGTCATGCCTCGACGAGTAGTTCTTCAGCTTCCCCCTGAGGGAAGAGTTACCGCGGCAGCCCGCCGAGCAAGAGGCGACATCCCGGGACAACAACCGCTTATGTCCGACCTAACACACGGTAGCTGTTACCTCAGACGAAGCAGGTGGAGTTTATTTGTTTATTATACACGATATATTCAGCCAGAAGCCGGTTTACAAATTTACGGTGGCACAACAACTCACATTCTAAAAAACGGCAAACGTAATAATTGGTGTTCTAGTTTTCATTTTTAAGGGGCTTCAGTGGTCATCATCTGGGATAGTACAATTTGGTTTTAGTGAAAGGACTCTGAATCATAAACTATGCCATTGAAATAAAGAAAATGATATATTATTGCATAGATAGTTTAAGGTCTGCCCCTGTTTTAATGATCAAGGGGAGACTATATAGTCTTATCCCCTTGTTGTTGCACCCCTGCAAATGTACGTGCTTTACAAACTAAACATATTGATTTTCTGCACACTAATGTAAATAACACGAATAGATGAACAGTGATTGAAATACAAGACAATATAAAGCTTTCCTTACATTTCCGCCAGAATTATTAATCTTTGTGTGATTCGCATGATTTTTGCAAATGGGGTTGCATGAGAAACAGAAGAGTTATGTTACAAGGTAATACTCGTCAAACAAGTAAGAACTTGCAAGAATATTCATTGAAAATAGAGGAGATAGTAAGTAAACACTAGTTTTTATTAAAATCTTTTCAGGTGTTTAAATAAATGGCCGCGAGTACTTGCAAGTATTTACTTGTCATAATTGTTTTTATTCACTTGGCTCATTGAAGTAGTAGTGAAATAACTTTGATTATTTACTGTATCTTACGTCTTACTTCTAACAGTGCAGTTCTTGCAACTCATCTCTGCAAAGGGACTAAACTTTTTCGCGAAAGACTTTGTACCATCTTGTTTGCAGTACCTTAAGTGCACATCTGCAGCTTTGATTCATAGTAATTGGAAGCACATATTTGTGTACAGATGTCTCTTCCTGTATGCAAATATTACACCTGAGGTTGGCCAGTTCTGGTTCGGACACACACACACACACACACACACATATATATATATATATATATATATATATACATGTGTGTATGTATGTACACACACACTCACAGGATGTCCTAAACCTTCCGCATCATAAACGTACCACGCGAATATTGAGCTAATTTCAAAGCGAAAATAAAAATGGCAAAATGCTGTGCGGTGACATTTTAAGGCTCGGTTTCAGTCGCCATATTGAATTTGGTTATTTTTGGTTTTTTTGGAATTCTAAGAAGATAAATGTTAAATGTGCGACTATACCTCAAATTATATTTGCATTTCGCTACAGTACTGATCTTGCGATTTAGCTGTTAACTTATAATTACGCCGCAATTTGTGTGGACATTTTTTTATATTCATAATTTGCCCAACAAATTGCGACCTAACGATACGATACTCTATTGCCATGTTTATATTGCAGCTGAAGGTAAATAGAATTTGCGGTGTAGTCCCTGATTCAATATTTTTCTCAAATTTAAAAAAAGCGAAAAATAATAACCGAGCCTTAATTGCACAGTGTGGCAACACAGCAAATAGTTAGTCTCATTTTGCGCTCAACATATATCTTACTACTGCTGTTGCGACAATCATATTATGGGCGCAGGTTCAAATCCCGAGCAGTGCAAACATGATTCTAGTCTACTCGACGTAACATACATAAAATAACACCTAGACGTGGAGGTGGTGAAAAAAGCTCATAAAAATTTCAGGAAGCTATTTTTACTATTGCAAGATACATTTACGCCCAGCTGAGGAAAACTTTCCGATACAGCTCGGTGCGCAACCTCATTACAGGTTGCCTACCTGGCAGGCAGTAACACTTCTATTTTACTCAAAAAGGAGGCGAGGTAAACATTTTTGCAAAACACAATTCTATTAAAAATATTCGCTGGAATCCCATAATATGTAGTAAGTAGTAGGGACATTTTCATGTTACTTTTATTTCTATTACTGAAATAAAAGTAGCAACAACATCCTTTAAAACGTTGAAAGTGATCAACATGTTCACCACAAGTCTAGGAAACGCTTTCCGAAATATGCCAAAAAGTAACTATCGTACTCAAACATTGGAAATGGCTACCACTGTTGCAATTTGACATACGCCGTAGGTTGCCTGTCAATATCAGTGTGACTTTTTCTACGTCAGCAACTATGTTTCAAAATTGGTCGGTATATTTTAGATACGCGTTGTTAATATACATAATACGGGGAAGAAGTCATTGTTAACATTTTTCCACATAATATAATAGTCGTATGATAGTTTCCATTTCAATATAAATTTCACTGTAATATGTTTGAAATTATCGAATAAATGTGCCGTTACATTATAAAATACAGTTTAAATTGGATACTGGAAAATATAATTACTGATTTGGGCCAAGTGAACTGAAAGTTCATAGGGAAACTTTTGCTTATAAATACGTATGCATATTTATGCAGTTACTTCCAAAATAATTATTTCAAAGTTGGCTTCGTAAAAAACTATTTTTTCTGCAAAACTATTCCACATGTGCTTGTTGTGTGTATGTACAAACACACACGTCAAACTATGACGGAAATGTAGTTTCAAAACATCACGTCAATTAGGAAAGTCATTTCGGAGCGGCTAAAAATGGCATTTTCAACTTATGTATACAATTACTACTCACAGTATTCCTGCGAAACTACTCTAGAAACACGCAATGGACTTTGCTTAAAAACATTTCACCAATATAGAGATGGGACCACCACTGAAAGTGTAAGTCAGGCGAGTGATCTACAATACAACTGCACGCTTTTTCAGTGTCTCGCGGTAGAGGCAATACCGCACCAGATGAGCCGGTCAACATCGCCCTTGGCACCGTGCCTCAGTCACACAATCACATGGTCAGTAGTTGAGTGCCTTTAGGGCTCTGTCTGTCTGAGAGCTGTGGTGAGGACAAGGATATAGTTGTAGGTACGTGTTAAATTAAATTCGATGTGTCTCAAACCTGTCGAACCAATACATATGCCTCATTGACATTTTTTGTTCATCTTGGCGATACCCACATTGCGGATTATTTACATATATCCTGAAAACGATATATACATATAATAATAACCATAAAACACTCATAAGTATTTTCTTGCAATTTTATTCTTGCAGTCATATTCTCCTATATTTAATTCAGAGATATGAAGACGATATCATTAAAATGACTGAGCACCGCCGAATATAATTGATCATGGTAATCCCTTTCGTTGATCACGCAACGACTTTCAGATAGGCAGCAGTTTTAAGTGCTAGTATTGACAAAATCAGGCTAATAGTAAGTAATGGGGAAGTTCAGTACTAGGGGGGATGGGTAAGGTAAGTGGACTTTACGTCTCGTCGACAGCGAAGTCATTATAGACTGTTACACACAACTTGGTTCAATGACAGGAACTGGGAGAGGAGTCGGCCATGGCCTTGGCAAGAGTGCGTGGTAGATAAATAAACGCTGAAAACATCAATTGATTTTTACGCTTTTTTCGAAGCCAATATGGATAAAATACTCCATGACAATAATGGATGATGGTATTTGTCAACTTAATGAGTAAATATTTATCTAGAATTACTAATTCGTTACGCGTGATATTTTGCGCCGTAGTTAAATGCACGAGGTTCCGGCGTCAGAGAATTGTGCCTTAGACGTTCGTAACACTGGAAACAATTTCGTTTAAAACTTTGGTTAAAACTATTGTCCTGGATTGCTATTGTTTAATTTTCGCAAATTGGCTTCAAGAAACCTACCGTTATAGATTAATGCTTTTAGCGTTGAATTATGTACCACGCCTTCTTAAGGAACCGTCCCAGCATTCGCCTGAAGAGATTTCGGTAAACCATGGATAACCAAAATCAAGATGGCTGGAGCAGGAGATCGAGCTCGGGTCCTACCAAATGCTAGTTCAACGTGTTACCGTTGCGCTACCTCGCTCGGTACTAGAGGAGACGGGAGTGGGCCGAGAATACTCCCCGGCCAACTGCAACCCTGCCATGTTTCTCACTTACGGATATCGTGAGTGACCCCACTGAACCGAGCCCGGGTCGTCTTGATTGGATAAAGTATTCACCCTTGACTAGAATGCTTGAGCAAATGTGCATGCAAATGCGAGTGGTAATTTAGATTGTACGGAACTTAATGGCAAATTGTACTAAAAATGAGGAAGTTCAGTGTTGTCAGTTTGGCACTGGGACAATTTCCGTCGCTAGAAGTACTGCTATGGGCAAGGGATCAACTTTATGCTGGCGCTTATTGTGAAACACACGGTGTGTTTACAATTGATAACGTTACAGCGAGCATACAACATATGTCGTTCGTACAATAATTTACCTCTACGTTTTCTTACTTACAGATTCACAACAGTTGAAAAGTGGTCGTGTGCATAGAGATGCTGACGTAGGAAATGGTAATATTTTATTTCTGTGTGGATGCATAGGACAGTAACCAATCACAGCAATAAATTTACTGAATGCCCGCCAAGTTGGTTTAACCTCCAAATTACACAAGAATAGAAGAAAGCTAGGTTAAGAAATTTTAATGTTGAAAAGTATGTTTCTGTATTGTAAATAATGTTTTACACTGTAATATTTATTAGGGCTTTGTTTCTATATTCCTACTATCTCCAAATACGATTCCACTTCAAATACGTTTAGACGACCTTCGGTTATATCCCATACAACAACGAATATTTTAGAGTCATCGAAAAAATATCATTGTCTAAACATTACTGCGAGAATATAATTGTGAATTAATTTTGCAGAAGGCTTCTGGTCGTGGAAAATTTCTACCGTTACGTTGTATGTCCTATGCTTATGTTTTTTATTGTGAACAAACCCTTTTACAATGTTCGGCTCTGTACACGAAGTTCTCTCCAAGTGCTGGCATAAACTAGGCCCTTTACCATATACCAGCCAATGTAGCGACAGAAATTATCCATTGTTAAACTCGCCCGTAAAAACATTTCTTACTAAACTAACCTTAATATCGTAAGCGGGTCACGTAATCCACTGTTGCAGTAACGACTGAGGCGATGGGCGTGGTGCGGGTGTCTCGCGAGGACTACACGGCCAGGGGGAAGGGCAAAGGTTGGAAGGCGTGTTGGTGGAGGAGTGGAGGAACAAGAAGAAGACGTGGCTGTCGAACAGGAAACAGTCCAGCTGACAGGGAAAGTAGATTTGGAAAAAAGTCGGCGGTGGAGCCCCATATCGTCTGCATCGGCACAGACGCTGGACCATCGAAGGAACTTTATCGTAGGAACAGTGTAACTATAGTTTATAATATGAAACCTTCTATGTCAAAAATCCTAATTTCATAGGGGAGAGGAAAACCTGTTTTATTTTTATGTAGCATATTCACAGCTGTGCTCCTGTTACAATATATTTAGTAAGAAATTGTTGAGTAAGTAGGTTATGTAAAAATTATTTCATCATAAATTTTCCATGCAATAACCTAAAAACATAGTTGGTTTCCATTCTTCAACATCGAAACTACTGTAATTTACAATGTTGTGTTCGTATTTTTGTAAGTAATATGTGATTATTACTGATATTATATTCCAGTTGTTACTCAGTGAATGTGTGATAATTGACGCAAATTATACGGTCTTACTGCCAACTGAACGAATTTGCAGAGTACTACGCCAATGTGGTAGACAACACGAACACTAACAACCACCGGAAATGAGAGTTCATATTTTTCGTGACCAACACCAATCACTGCAACATAAACTCGGACCACCAACAGGTAGTTCTACCGTCGCACATTTGGTAACATGTCCTTCAACTGTCGACAACACCAAAAACAACCACCATCAATTGTGCCAGATGCCTAATTCGTATGTACTCTGCAGCCCGCCATTCTCCCTCTCTCTCTCCCTCTCTCTCTGGGGGATAGGGAAGGGGAGGGGGAGCGTCAATATTGTCACAGTGAGACCTTTCGTCTTCAACCATGGCGATCCAGGATTCATCCCTAGCATCATAATTCCTGATTTTCGTAGGGTGGATGGCGGTAGGTTTTCTCGGGATACACCAGTTTCCCTTGCTCTTGTATTCCGTAGCTGCCCAATAACTGAGCTCATGCCAACCTTTACCATCTACCTCCAGAATATTTTCTCTCTGAGTGTGTGAGGAGTGCCATTAGTAATTTTTACCTTCACAGAGGTTGGGTAAGTTCATTAAACTCACTTAGATATTCCGGTCGTTTGATTTTGGGAGAGCAGTTGGTCGGAGGGCGAAGACGTGAAACGGTATTTTTGTACCATGCCAGGTACTATGTAAAAATTCTTAAAGAGTAATATTAAACAGTTAATGTTTGCTTGTTCGTTACTTTTCTATATGTTCCTTTACCATTCATCCGATTGCTATGAAACTGCGTGTTCCTGCGAAGGTTTCTGGCAAAAAAAAATAATGCTTGCCCGGGAGGGAGGATACAGGGTCAGAATGAGGTATCCAAAATAATTAGTGTAAAAAAAAATTTGGTGAGTGTTGCGCACGCGCCCGTGAAGGTTGCTACCCGCGGGGGAAAAATACAATTTCGAGCAGAGGATGGGCGGTTACGGGGAGAACGGGGTAGAGGACCAGAACTGGACACCAAAAAATTTAGTGAAGAAAAAGAAAAAGTGATATTCCAGGTACAACTAGTGGTTTTACATAACCAAATAAACGAAAACTGACATTAGTAACTTCTGTTGTAATGAAAGCAACAGGGACGGCAGGTCACCATATTACTGCATGCACCGTTTTTTGTTGTCGGAAATTACGAAAATTTTACAAAAGTTTACTGATGAGGATTATTTAATTAACAAAATATATAGCGGCTGTCTATGATTTAGCGTCATTTATAACCCACACATGCACACGAAACTTTGGCTGCAACGATACAGCGCCAAGTACGTAGACTATACTACATACATTTGTGCGTGTCCAATGTACGCGATGGCTTACACGACGTTGTTTGAATTCCCAGCAAGGCCACATGCACATCTGAGAATGTCCTCTTCAGCTAAGGGTACTAGCAACCTGCCTCTGGAGCCCAAGATACACACTTCGTTAAAAGTGAACCTATTTCAGCTTCTCTATTTATATGTGGGCCGCGGTGGCCGAGGAGTCAGACGTCTCACCTCCCACCAAGGGTATCCGGGTTCGATTCCCGGCGGGGTCGGTCCCCGGATCTTCGCAAATGGGAATCGTGCCGAACGATGCCGCTGGTCGGCGGGATTTCTCGGGGATCTCCCGTTACCCACGCCCTTTCATTCCGGCGCTGCTCCATACTCACCTCAGCGTTAAAGACCTCAATGTTAAGCGCTGACCAAAATATCTCACTCTATTTATATATAAGGTTTATTTTAAGCTCTTGGAAATTGTGAAAATTGTTGACTCTGCGGCCTTTTTTAGGTATGAATATCTTAGCGTAGAATCTTTTAAAAGGTATAGAGGAGTAAGGGTCACCACTGACTGTCTCAAAGAGGTGAATTGCCGTTGAGAAGACCGCACGCAAGGTCAGTGAGGCTAGGGAGATGCCTGATATGCGCAATGTGACGTCCTTGCCGCTTACACCCAGGCGGCACCTAAATGTAACCGGGTAAACTAGGTGACTTTTCGTGAATGGCCCCCCGAGGAAAGGTATTTCGGTGTAGTGCGAGGGAAACTTTCTCGCTGCGGAAGAGAGGCAGCAGCGGAATGTCTGGAGTCTCTGCGGGAGTGCTAAGTGCAGCCGCGACCTGTGACCCCTGTTAGCCGGGTCTTCGGCTGGCTCCAGCTGGCATGGCCACGCTAGTCGTAACAGTAAACAACGTGCTGGTCGCCGGCTACCTGTTCTGCCGTTTGCCCCCCCCCCCTGCTGCCTCCAAGCTGAGAGCAGACACGTGCTACGCACATATTGGTGGTTCGGTATCAAGTGAGCATTCTAAAAAGTCCTGCTGACGTTCTGTTTTCAGCCAATTCGTATCTTTCCTCGCGTAACGGTTAACGACGGGGAATGTCTAACCCCTCTGTACACGTCACTTGATGTTTGCGCATGTAAGATAAGCAGTGTAGTTGGTGGGAGCCTATACAGTATGATAATATAAAATATTAATTATATAAAATACAAATATGTTAATTTCAGTTGATTTTATTTCAGTATTGCTGTATTTATAGAGGAAAATACAGTAATCTAGGCAATTCACTGCCAACCTTACAAGGAGAAAGGTAACTGTCGGTATGTTAAATTATATGCAGTAACGATGAGTGATTTTATTCGAAGGTTAAATATTTAACCCACGCTTGAACATACCACACACCAATCAATTATTCAATGTATGTGGGTGATTTCTGTTTAGGAATAGCATTCAAAGTGTGTACTGTACATTACTGGCGATTATATAAGTCCTATATTAAGCTATAAAGTTGTTTTTTCCCCGTAGCCGAGAATTACGGGAAGGGGAGTTTCAGCGAACCTTTTCGGAATTATAATTTTGGTTCACAATATTTTAAAGCACATACTCGAGTACCACACATCTTGATCTCAAATACTACGCCATAAAAAGATATGACAACCACTGAATGTCTCATGGAGGAATAGCCTGTAATTTAGTAACTTGCGCTAATAGGCTAGGGAGAGACGCGATGCTGTCATTGGTTGTCCTTAGCTCTCTGCACATTTTGAAGTCGTACGCGCGAAGTACGGCCACCGGCAGGTGATAACCTTGTAATGAACATATACATTTATTTGTGGGACGAATGCTGCAGAGTGCAATGCATGTTTCTATCTTTGTGTTTTCTCGAATCATTTTGGTATTTCTCCGAATACGGAAGAACGGAAAATCTATTTTTAAAGACTTCAAAGGGGCCCTAAAATCTGGTTTTTAATAAGCACATTGACTTAAAAACGCAAGGAATCATAGTTTGAATAATGGGCTCGTTTAACAGATAGGCCTATACGGGTTCGATGCATTTTAAGTAGTTGTGTCAAAAAAGGAACGATCGAAATTTGGTGCAAAATATTTCAAACTCTTGTAGGAAGGCTCCGTATTGTGATCTTCTGTGTCTTCGTCATTGTGTCGTATAGTCTTGTATCTGTAGCGTTGCAATTTTGTCATATGATCTAAATTGCGACACTGACTTCGTCTCAGTAATAGTCTGTCCTTTCTTAAGTGTTGTCCCGATTTTTCACAGTTTTTTTTTTCAAACTCGTTTGGTCATTCGTTTTGTATTTATTATTTTGTGATTTGGCACTTTAATTATGGTGTTTTTTTCCATGTTTTGTTTTTTATGTATGTAAGAATACCTACAGCAAAAATAGGTTTGTTTTTCTTTTAATATTTCTCTTGTCTCACTCTTGGTTTTATATAGGACGGCATTGCACTTCGATGATGCATGCTCACATATCTCGCTTAATAATTCACGTCAAATACACGAATCTTACAAACACAACTGAAAGATAGAAAGAAAACTCATATACCAGAGGAAGATTTCAAAGCATCACGCCCACTGGAGAAGAATGGCTATTTCCGAGCCCTCCAATGCGGTTATCAACGGCCTTTTTGCTTGGCCATATCTGAAACTAATCTGCTCTGATTGGAACGACCATGAACCAAAGGTCCTAGCGAACTGTCATTTATGGCTTCCTTGCTACTATTCCTCAAACACACAAAACAGCTTTACGTTGGTTACGTATTTAACTGTATTAGTACCAGCCATTTTCGATTTATTAAACCGTTTCGGTTATGCCGTTTAAAAAGGCTTAGTAACATTTTCGCACCACATTGTATACATATCATATCTTGTAACTTCATGAAATTTTCACAACAGCACACACAAGTTTAATTGTAAACTAGTAACCCGGGTGGGTAAGCGTTTTATTCAGAGTAGTATTATAATGGTTACAGTAATAGTACGTAGCAATGAGAACTTTAGAAAATGTTAGAAGTTATATCCTATGAATTGGCGGTTTTCTAAATATTTTAAATAAATCTCTTGTAATTTTTAGCAGAAATTCTATCAATCCAAAGTAACGGGGAGTGTTGCCCTTTAAATAATTTTGAATTCATGATTCTCAGCCATACATTTAGTTAAACTAAACTGTCTAGAGAGGATTAATTAATTTTTACTCACGACGTGGTGTACATTTTGTGTTCTGAAGCTTTATCTGGTTGTCATAACAAACGTCTGTTTTAATTTTGTATGGTAACTCCTCTAGGGAGATAAATAATTCTATACGGCGAGTGTTGACAGAAAGTTTTCTAGCCTTAGCAGGTAAGCAATGCCAATAATCTGTACTCATTTTTTAGTGGAAATAAAAAAATACTAAGAACAATATGATTATTGGAAATCCTACTATCGAGAAAAAATTGTAGTCACAGAAGAGGGCAACTGTTACCATTAAAATTCTTAAATAACTCTCATGTTCACATATTTGAAACGTTTCTTCCCCGGTTTTCTAGGTTTATTTGAGAACTTCTGGAGTCGTACGTCATGACAATTCCAAGCCTACGTCATCCATGTAAAAATAGCTTAGAGCACGCTACTTCACATGGCTGAAAATCAAAGGAGGTTTATCGCAGACATCTTCGAATTACCTAAGGATTTTCCTCCATAAAGTAATTTCTTCTGACCAAGGCGACCTGTGTTCGATACCCTGCGGTCTGGTACCGGATTTTTCAGAAATGGGAAGCATGGCGGACGTTGACCGGTGGATTTTCTTGGAGTAATCATATTTCCCTCGTCCTAGCATTCCGTCGCTAATCCTTTAGTAGTGTATACCATTTCATGTCATCCGCCATTTATCTGTGCTCCCCCAGCTTGGGGATTGATGTTGTGATGCCACACCATTCACAGTTGAAACTGTGCAAGAATAATGCTTGTAGCGGCATGTGGTCCCCAGTAGGCCTAATAATGATATGTATTTATTATTATGTTTTCTATGGTATGTTGTGAATTATCGTTGGTTTCCTGGATAATTTACGTACATAATATTCACTCATTCGCTCATTCAGTAAGTTACAACACAGCATGGAACAATTAGTTTCTGTTTTATTATTAAAATAACATTCGCTAGCGGTAAAAATAAAGTACACTCGTTCTTGTGATTGACTATACGAGTCACTCGCAGTATAGCCAACTCAAATAAAAATAGTATTGGCTATGTCTGAGATTGGCTACATTTGTGCAGATTTATGTATTTATATACAGTTTATTTATTTATACTAAATATAATGTGTATGGGTCGTTCGGGAGAAAGTGAGCACAAAAGATTTTACCTTTGAAAAAAAAAACCTAGTTGATACTGCATCTAATTCAATATTATCAATAGTTACTTTATTGATTTCACGGTTGGTGGAGAATTGTCGGATGTAGTTCCGTGTGTATTCTTATTTAAATACAACAATGTTGAGATAAAACCAACTGAAAGTGGTATATTTGTGCTTGATATAATTAATGAACTTTTTAAAAATCAAAATTACAGAGACTGTAAAATTTATCTTACACGCACAAACATCAAGTGACGTGTACAAATAGGTTAAACATTTCCCGTCGTTAGCCGTTACACGTGGAAAGATACGAACTGGCTGAAAATAGAAATGTTTCAAGGTTTCTTTAGCGCTCACTTTATCCCGAACCGCATACACACACATTTCACCCATTTTTTATGTCAGATCTGGACCAGATATAACTCTTATGGTAAGTATTGATTAACGTAGAACGCATCGGTACCCAAGCCATTCAGCGTTTAATGGGGATTGGTCCGTTTCAGATCGGTTTTACGGTTTTTCTTATAAATCAGGGAATAGACACATTGTTTTACTTTTTTTTTTTGCGCTGACAAGACATAGTTTATTGTTTTATTCACTTTTTGGAATCCATACGGCATTGTTTCTGTTAATGTTGCGGCCACTGTAGTCGCTTCCGTAAATAAAGCAATTTTTTTCCTTTTCAGCTGTTTCCCGTTGCAAAATAATGAATATATTATGGTTCCAGCAATTACAAAAAATCGATTAAGTTTGTATCTATGCCTTGTGACAAAAATTTTGATACATCGACTGTAACAGAAGTTATCGAGAAGAAACAGACAAATCCAAGGTGGTAGGGATCAATACCCCTTAATCCCCTGCTTACCTATATATTGTGACACGTGCACAAATATTTGCACACATTGCGTGTGGGTTAATGGGTACGTTAAGTGGCTAAAGCGGTTGCAGGTCAGGGAGGGGTTAATGAGTGGCCGGGGTCAGCAGTCGAAGTAGTAGTTGTTTCCAGGCCACAGCTGGCCGCCGTCCACTGCTCCAGCAACCCCTTCCCCCTCCTACAGTTCAAACCATACAGTCTTCCGCGAAACACGCAATGGGAAAGTCACGGCGCGCGCCGGTCGATCACTTCCTGTAAGCGCGCGCATGTCGCCGTTGCCACGCGTCACGTTTCTCCGGCCATCAACTGTTCTCTGATGTTGCGCAATGGCGCGATAGCCAGCATCTTCCCGGCACCTCTCCGCAAACCACTCTCCGGGCAATAAACCAGCACCGAGCGACCTAACACGTCGGACACGCAATCTGGTAGACCCGGGTTCGAGTCCCGGCTCCGCCCCTTCCTGATTTCTGTTCTCCGGGGCGGTTTGCTGAAACCGTTTAATTGCCTGGGATGGTTCATTAAAAAAGGTCATTGCCCAGTTCCTATCATCGTGTTAGGTTGTGTGTCTTAGCGCCTCGGCCTTTAGTTTAGCAGTGATTTCGAAAATATTTTTTAACACAAACCAATACATATATCAAAAATTCGTTCTGGCAATTTTAACACTTATATATCATCGTTTGTATCTGAATTTTTCTGACGCAATGCACTAAACAAATTTTAAGATTTTTTCCCCTTGAAATATCACATACATTTTGTCAAAATAAGCCAAAATGAAGCAAAATAATTATTTAAAAAACCGCTCTGGCAAAATTGTTTGTCGTATAAATGTACACAGTCTCAAATTTTTTCAAAGCATTTGTTAAAAAATATTCCAGTTATTTGCGATTGTTTGAAATAAATGAAAAATTATGGCCTTAAAGGTTACAGTAATGGTAACGAATTGTGTTTCTATTACGTGGGAGAAATACTGTAGATGCTAAATTTTATTTATAAATTTTCTGCAATAACGCGTGTTTTAAATTTTTTTTGGAAAATGTAGCAATGTTAAGGCACAGAAGACATTTGCGATGCATTTTGGAGATCATAATATTATTAAATGTTCATATTATATTGGACTTGTAGTCATTCTTAAATGTTAGCCTACAATTTCCTTGCAATACTTCTTATTGAAAAATTACTGAAAGATTGCATTACGCATAACTTATGTCGAGCAGCTTATCAGGAATATATCCTAAGTCTTGTCAAAGAAAACATTTTGATAATACAACTTGAATAAATGTTATGGCTCTACAACGAAAATACAAGAAAATTATCTAACACTCCCCCATAAGATAGATGAACTGAAATCTTTATAGTGAAGTTAGTTGGGGTATTTTTAACCTAAGATTTATATTGAATAAAGTTATTACTTTTGCGGCAAAGAAACTGATAGTCTATTATTTTTCAAAGCGAAAAGTAGTAACACCAAACATAGGTTTTTCAAATTTTCTTTCCTGAATCTTTGTTGTAAAGAAATCGTTTAACTAAGGTCGCCTTTAAAAATACATATTACCGGCTCGCAACTCTATAGATGGAATCAAGTGCTGAATTAATAGGTTGGACTGCATAGTGCTAACGTGAAAATTATATCTTAAAGTCTGCCATAGTTACAAAAATACGATAACACCAATATTTTTCATTCTTACATATTTTATTTTTATCAATTAAATAACATACTACGGAACATAATTGGTTAATAGTAAGTCAGTTACCAGTTACTTGAATAAATTTGTTGTGTTTACGTCCACAAACTTCCCTTGTGTCTTTGTCGCCCAGCAAACATATCGGTATCCAAGTGTTAATATTATAAAATTAAAAAGTGTGTGTTTAGAACATGACCTAAGACAGTGACGTATTATACTTTTATCGGTAAAGTTGTGTGATATTAAGTGATAGTATGAAGATTTATGCTACAGAGTATACAAAAAAAATTAATTTAAATTCCATGAAATTCCGTAAAATCTGTGATTTCTCGATGTATAATTTTGAAAGGCAATTGTATCAAACAATATGTGATGTAAATAAAACTTAAGTAATATTGCAATATAGATGTCTTCTAAAAATAATAAATGCTCATATTTTTCCCTGTACTGTATTGTGTAATATAGTACATATATCAATATTGGGAATATTCCTCAAGTGGCAGTATACTTCTAAAAATGTCACGCAGAAGAGACAGCGTATTATTTAAAACGAAAGGAAGTTTAAGGTTAAGCATTTCAAAAGATTTTAATTTTTAACATTGAAACACAATTTAAATTCCGTGGTTTCAAGATGATTGCAGACACCTCAAGGCTGTACGAATAGAAAATAAATGAGAATTACACTGTTTGAACTATAACTTGTGCTCAAAAAATTTGTATTTTTCAGGTCTCTTTGACATAGTTATGTTACCGAGTTTATTCTTCGATAATGTGATCTTTACTTGGCTCCTCTTCCGAGACTTTGGGCATATTTTATGGTTTATAAAGACGATACAATATGGTCCATGATAAATTATTTTAAATAACATTCTGTGTATTATTTTCAATAGATCGAAACAAGTTTTTAAAGACCTTACATAGTACAAATTTCAAAAAATAATTTTCAGTGTGATGTAACAAATTATCCTAATTATCCCTTGAGCTCGATGTAACGATTAGCAGAAATTTAAGGGCTACACGACTTATTGTTCACTTCCGGCGATATCCTAGTGTTTACGGCTATTTCAAAACAGTATTTTTTTTAAAAGAAAATTCTTTGGTGCCATTATGATGTAAACTGCTATTGGAGCCGTCATGTTCAGTTTAGTTTTGTTTACGAACAAATTTGGTTTTAGTGTCATTCCTCCAAATTGTTTTTAATGCATTTTTACGGCACTGTCGTCCTTTATTCTTATATTGTATTACCAAATTAGAAGTTAAGTAACTTCACAGAAGAAAAAAAATATTTTCCGCACTTGAGCATTAGTAACAATTATTTACAGAATAACGGATTCATTTTATTGTCAAGAGAACTGAAATAATATACCCAAAAAGTTTTTTTGGAGAAGCATTACAATTCGCAAATATGTTTATATACTTTACTTTATTGTTAGTGAGTGTTATTAAGTTTTCATTAAACAGTAAGAAATAATTATTATCTTAAATAAATAATACAGTGTAGTAATTATGCTTTACTTGAACGTATGCAATGTGCGTAGAGTAGACTTACGACTGATGGACGTATAATCTAAAATGCACAGCGTACTTGAGTGCCAATTCATAGTTCGTCACTAATCTTAAAAGCGCGTATTCTCGCCGCTGAAAATGGGGGAAATTGGCGTCTTTGAAGTTCTTGAAACTCTTGGTGACGAATTGTTTAAAAATATATAGGTTTGCACAATACACGTTTATAATTTCATCATAAAATTATAGGGCCACTACTAAATGTTTTATATAGACCATCTGCCGGAACTTACAGGTATTGGAAGCACAGCAAGCTCCTAAATCCCCGTACTACCTCAGAATTTCCAAATGAAGAAATAACGTTACACGTAACATTAAGCGTTTTGGAATACTTACCTGCTGGCGTAGAGCAGGCTATCTCAGTCACGGGACCATGTTTTGTCGACTACCAGGAACTTGGAGAACATCTGCAATGCTATTCAGGATTTTAAGATGGCAAGAATAAAATGGAATATATTATATTTTCTACATCCAAGTATTTTGGTAAATGCAACGTCCGCAGTGCAGTCTTTACAGGTTATTTGTATTTAAATATAACATTCGTTGCGTGTTTGTTTCTCCGATATTTTTAATATAAAACACTCAGTTTCACTTCGTTGTGATTTTGGTTACGTGTACTGTTTACATTTTTTTTTTGAGCCAAATGGCGACTTTCGTCTGCTAGGCACCACTTACCATTCTTTAGTAGTTTATTGAGAGGCTATTAATTGAAATTTCGAAAAACGGGTAAATTTCACTCGGGTTACATTTCGAACACCTTAATCTTCAAATTTTGACTGGCCTAACCCACCCTTGTGAGTTTTAGAAAGCGCCTTTTGAATTGCATTACTCACCCATGCTAATGGTTTGTTTAACAGTTAGAAAACACGAGCACAGGCAATATAACATAACAGTGGAAAATGTGCACGACCAGAAGCCTCGTGAAAAATTGATTCATAATTGAATTATTACAGGAAAGTTTAAGCCAATGACATTTTTTCGATGAATCTGAAACATTCGTTACTGTAAGGAATACAACCGACAGCCATTCAAACATTTGCTATGTAACCGTATTTGGAGATATTAGTATAGAAACAGACTTCCAATAAATTTTGCAGAGAGTAAAATATTATTTACAGTATATAACTATAGTTATAACATTGAAATTTCCTGGCTTTGTTTTATTCTTGTGTATTTTGGAGGTTAAACCCTCATGGTGGACGTTCAGTGAATTCTTAACTGTAATTGGTCGCTGGCCTGTGCGTAGGTTAATTATACTACAAGTTAGGAAACTCAATGTTATTATTTTGTCAAGAGAAAAATTCTGCCGTTAGTTTCGCTGCTATCAGTACGGTAGCTACGAATTTCCCGAGGTCGGTGCCGATGATTCACGAATGCAGTTAAATGTCTTTCGTGAGACTGTTCTTCTTTTGTCTTACAAGACCGCATACACAATAATTTGTTGCAGTCACATACGTGAATCCTCGGTATTGACATCGGCAAAGTTCGTAGCCCCCTTCCCGACACCAACGCAATTGGCGTAAGAATTATTCCCTTGAAAAAAAAAATCGTTTATCTTCCTATAACTTGTAGTTTAATTAACTTCACCTATGCGTTCACACAAGAAATGAGACATTACCGTTTCCTTTGTCAGCATCTGAAAGCATACAACCACTTTTGAGCAGTTGTGAATCAGTAAGTAAGAAAACACAGAGGTTAGTTCTTGCGCGAACGACAAATGTTCTATTATAAACAGAACCGTTATTTTATATACACCATTACGGGTGTATGTTGCCATATTGCAGAAAAAACCCACAATAAAAAAAAAAGGAATAATAGCCAGTAAGCACAAGGACTCGTGACGTCTTCTGGGATATGACTACATTCCTTTGAGGAATTATCTGTATGTTTTGTTTCTGTTGACTACAGCTTATTGGCATTTCTTCCTTTGTTTTTCTTGTTTTACTGTGGGGTTTTCTGCAATACGGCAACATAGTCCCACAATGGTGTATGTCCAAGTAAACTGTTCTGTTTACAATACGAACCAATTGCAGGAATCGTTCAAAGATCACACCTATGTTCTATGCTTACTGATATCTCTTAAATTTTGAACCCATGCTTTACGCTGCCTAACATTACAACCTCCACGGTAGCTATAGGTGGATCAGGATAAGGTGAGCACTAAAAAAAAAGCCCTGCTAATATTCTAATTTCAGCCAATTCGTATCTTTCCGACCGTAACGGTTAACGTCCGGACATGTCTAACCTCTCTGGGCACGTCACAAAATGTTTGCGCGCTTAAGACAAATTGTACAGTCGGTATGAATCGATACCGTTTGATAAAAAATGTTTATTAACCATATAAAATACAGTTACCTCGATTTCGGTTGAATTTGTTTCAGCATTGTTGAATTTAATTATGAAAATACACAGAACCGCGGCCATAGAGGAATAGGTCTGGACACTCGCCTATCTACCAATGCATTTTGCTGGACCCCTTTGTTGTTTGTCTGAAGTTCACCAACTTATCGAGAGTGCTGTGCGTCTTTGGTGCAGCAATCAGGGCGGTCGGGCTCAAACTCCGTCCACTTTTTTCCAGTGTTTTGAACCCGGCCTTATATTTGACTGCGATTCATCCTATAAAACAGCTCCTTTATTGGGCATATAAATTTATGCAGCTTGTCACTCACTAACGATTAGATTCTTAAAGTACTAATTATGCAAATGACCAAACTGAAATTGCCGTTCCTGGCGAGGTACTTGTCGTCGCGTCTAGTGTCCGATAGAGACGTGGCCTCGACT
>PNEQ01062649.1:0-19184 GCA_003012365.1 Medauroidea extradentata | reverse complement strand
CTAGTCCTGTCGGCGAGCTAGGAGAATGTTCTGGGCATCGTCGCAGGTGACTATAAATACTGGCACACTGCGAGCCGCGACAGAGTCATAGTGGCGATTAGCCAGTGAGAGTGCGCAACGAGAGACGAAGCTGGACCACAAAGTAAGAAGAGACCACACTAGTGTGGACGATGATGACTTTCTTGTAGTGGTGTAAGCGTGAGTGAATGAACAAGTTTGACTGTAGTTGTGCGTTGTGAGACATTTATAGAGCGAGACTTACAAAATGGGAGGGCTGAGAGAAAGAGAGAGACATTTATACATTAAACACTAGAGTAGTAATTTAGACGTGTAGTTTGGTCACCTGTGTATATCTGTAAATGTTTTTTAAAGAGGGTGGATCGCCAGTGTTGTACAATTAATGTAGAGTGTTTTATAGATGTTATAATAACTTAAGAACTTTAATTTAACTAATTAAATCAAATATCTAAGCCCTCCATCTCAAGCGAACCTGGCTGCGCCCTGGACAGCAAAGCTGTTACAATATTATTAGGATGGCACCTCTTAATAAAGTTATAAAATCGGCGATACAGTCACATCCGGCTCGTTCGAAAATGTCACGATCAGTTACTTTCCTCTCTAGCTTTGCCGGTGACGTATTACATTTCGCCAAGGAACAAAACACTAAATAATAATATGTAACTTCCAGATACACAAAATAATGAATTATATAGACAGTCTGGAACATTTCAAAATATAATAAAATAAGAAATTATGTTAATAAAGGGCTGCGTAGTCTACATACTGACTAGAGCATCCGTAACACTGATAATAGTAATAATACTGGGCAATTAATAACATTAAATAAAAGTATTAAATTCCATACATTTACAAAAAATGTCCTCGTCATTACATAAATGTTCTGTAATGAAATATTTCCTCATAGATGAATATTAGTACTAAATTAAAGTAATATAACCTGTTGTGTATTGTCAACTAAGAGATGAACCAAATGCATTAAACATTCCCTTTTGATAAACGAAATTCTTTTTGTGAACACTGGGATGCTAAAGCTGGAGAACGAGCGTGTAAAAGGTCTTTATATAGCCTAAAACATAAAAATATTTAGTGCAACACTATTTACTTTTGTCTGGGTTGGTCATATGAACAACGTAATATTTTGTGTCTGGAAAAAAAGTGCATTCATAAGATCTTTTCAATACACAATAGTACAAAGATACTGGACAAGTCACGAGGATTGCATAGTAAATAGAAAACTTAAACATTTACAACGATTACACATGTTTATACAGACACTGCTATCTCATATGGTATATGAATTCACGTTGAATCTTTCGAGTAAATTGCATTTTATTGCTGCGCAAGCGAACTACTATCCGCATTTATACTTTTCGGAGTTCAAGCCATAGCCTACTCGATTTTACCGTATAAACTACTTTATTTAACACATTTTCACGGCTTGAACGTAAGTTGCTGTCGTTTGTGTGTTACGTACAAGTATCGTGACGTCACAGGGACATCATCATGACGGATAACGTTTTTGCCGCGCAAAACAGACTGGTCATTTTATTCAAGTTTTTCTGGAGTTACACGGACGCAATGGATGAAAGTATGGTACCATTGTTCATTAAATTAAACGCACTTTTAAATAATAATATAATAAAAAATAGGAATTTTTTCCTATTCCTATAAAACGCATTTTGTTGCCTGGGTTTTTATACACTATATTATTATTATTTTTTAAGTTTGTTATTATTCAATAGCATTGCATCATCAAATATAATATAATTTTTTTTACATGGGTGCCACTACATCGTTTAATGTTCGACATTTTCTTTATTTACTTGGTTAGTTACATTGCAAACTTGTTACTACATTATACAAAAATCTACTGAATTCCTACTGATATTTGTTTGGGAAATCTAATAATTTCTGAAAATTTGACCTGTGCATCATTGGCCTGTCAGTTTTTGTTTTTAATTAGCTAAAGGGACGGACGTAAATGTATTTTGGGTGCATGTGAGCCGACCCCTTGTAGCTCAGTAGGTTGAGCGTTGAACGGCCGAGGTGCGAAGGGTTCTGGGTTCGAGTCTTAGGTCTTGATGGGTGTCGATTTGTGCTCGTCCAAATGGTCTCTAGTAATTGTCTCTACGTAAAATTGTGTTAGGTAGTTACTCAAATACGTCACATTGATACTTGTAACGTGATATAGCTGAACTCTTGGCCTTCGGCCAGTAAAAAAAAAAAATGTGCTTGTGATGTGACATTTTAGGCAGGATTTATAAACAATGCAAACATACAAAATCGATACGTACCAGTTTATAAAATACACAAGTACGGAAGACTGAACGGAACGTAAAGAGTTCACAAACTTTCAACTTTTTGCGCTTCACCGCCTTTTAAATCGGAAGGTTGTTTGGCGAAAACATTAATATAATAATCTGATGTAGAAGGCTGTGGTTCTGCAATTTCGTTAAATGTTATTTTGTGTTTGTTTGGAATGCGTCTTCAAATACACGGTGCTTACATTTATTTGGTTACTATTTTAAAATACCGAAACAAACGAAAAGGAAACAGAGATGAATGACAAAACATAAACGTAATGGAAAAATACATGAGGGAAACTTTCTGTTGCCTCTTCGAAATTTTGAGTGGCAGTGTTGGTTACATCGTGTCGCTTGCGTTGCGTTTTGCGTTGTTTACAACGTGCTTGGTTGTTTATAAACTAAATTACTGCAATTCAATTGTCTGTACGACTTGTTTTGGCGTTTTGCTAGCGTTCTTCTTGGGTTGTTTATTTATTTTATTTATTTATATATTTAATACAATACAATAACAATGCGTAGCGTAATTTATAAAGTAGTTTGAATGTATGGAGTTGTAATAGCAGGTATAATTAATTGGGCAAATATTTACAATCATTACTCGTCGTGTACTGGCCGAACTATTGATTTTAGAGGTATAGTTCATTAATGAAAAATGTTCTATAGACGTTGGAACAACGTTGTACGGTAAGAAAATTGCAGTTTTATAACTTAGAAATTTTCCGTTTTTCGTTTGGTTAAGTTCGGTTAGGCCTGCATATATTTATAATCCAGTAAACTTTTCCGAACTGGCTAAATGCATTAGTAGTTTGAAAAACAACACTTGCACAGGTATGGATGGTAGTCCAGTAACAATAATACAAGACTACTTCAAATTGCTAGTACAGGCACTAGCATAATACATGAATCACTTCAACATATTTTTCCTGATGACCTCTTCAAGTTAGCTGTAGTTATTTCACTGTTCAAAAGGGGGATAAAACTAACATTGTAAACTATAGATCCCATTTCACTGCTGAGCTCCTTTTCAAAAATATTTGAAATGCAGCAATACTGAAAAATAGGATAGCCAATTTTCTCACAAAATTCAAACGGCTTAGCAACTTTCAGCATGGTTTTTTAAAAGGAGAAAAAAGAACACAGAAACAGCAATAGGAGAAATTATTGAAAATATAACAACGTGCAGTGACAAGTGATGTAGTTCATTGGGAGTGTTCCTGGACTGGACCAAAGCGTTTGACACCATAGATTAGAAACTCTAACTGGAGAAATTAGAACGTGTAGGAATCACGGGAGGCAAATAGGCATACTTGACATATAGAAGACAAGTTGTTGAAGTCACAAGGGTAAATGATAACAATTTCTGGACTTATGTCCTTCTCATCCAGAAAACATAAAAATGCAGGCGATATCCACAGGTGAGTGTCTTTGTGCCCTTATTATTTATTTAAATAGTTTAGATATTCAACTTTATAATGTAACTGCTGTTCCATTTGTGGATGACACAAACTTACTCGTATAACCATGTCAGAATGTGACTCTAGAAAACAGTGCGTCAAATATTATTCGCAAACTAACTTCCTGGTTTGCTTCCAACAAGTTAGCGTTAAATCTGGAAAAAATCTAATTGCATTCTGTTTAATCTAAAAACCAGAGCTGATGAAACAGAAATAAATGTGCTATTAGTTGTGTGAAACAAACCTGTTTTCTTGGTTTCTGTAGTCATGAAAACTATCATGAAAGCCCACGTAACGCACATTGTAAGACAGTTGAACAAGTCTTGCCATATGCTTAAATTTCTATTGGCAGTAACCTTACTTAAATATTTTTCTATTGTCCACTCTCGCATCAGTTATGGTATAATATTTTGGGGTACGAGTAAATCCAACTTACAAAGAGTTTTTATTGCACAAGCATGGGCCTTGTGCATAATTAAACACTTGCATCTATCTGAAAGTTGCTGAAACATGTTCAGTATGTTAGGAATTCTCGCAGTACCCTGCATGTACATTTACGAGACAACCTTTACATATACAAAAATAAAATAAAATCCGACACAAATGCCCAAGTACATTGTCACAACACCAGAACTAAAAATTAACTTATCGTCCTCTATCGACCTTCCAAACACCTCTAGATATCCAGCCAACTTCCCTCAGCCCCTCCCCCCGCCGACCCCAGTACTTATTTCATCTGGTCCAACTGTCTTTTTGCTGTGACTGTACACATAGTAAACTTTGACCTTGAATATTTCAGTTCCATTGAAAAAAAGTAAGTTGGTGGTTTTCTGCATAACTCCATCCAGTTTAACTCTGCACATAATACACCTAGTATATTCCCTCAAGATGAAATAATATTCACACTTGGAGAAATAATGACACTTATAACTGAACTATCGCCCAGTGGCAAGTTCTCTCCGAAGCCAAACCCTTCCTGGACTGTTCAACTACCGCAGTACATTCCATTCCCTCACCAACTAACTAGCATGTACTGTGCTCTGTTCTCCTCCACTGCCTCTGAATTTTTTCACTCATATTTCCACTTTCCTTTATCCTCTGTTATTCAGCTGGCAACCTTACCTCCCTGTCCATTTACCACCCCATACATTCCACCAATCAGTATACTCCATCCCATTTCCTTCATCATCAAAGCCTCAAATTTTTTCCTCCGCCCCTGCATTCGACACTTAACTTATCCTTTACCGTGTCTGATTGAAGAGAGCGTGGTAGATAAATAAGCTCTGAATTCTGCAATAGAGATCTACACTTTTTGAAAGTCAATATAAAAAAACTACAAAACAACATTCCTTGATAATTATACAGGGCGAAGGCACGTCAAGTGTTACAGAGCAATAGCACTCAAACCAGTGATCATATCCACAAAAGTTTCAGTGTTCGAGAAGTTTTTTTATTGGTGGAGGCACTGAAGCTACATCAAGGTCAACTCCACTTTGTTAGGTGGAATCATGTATCCTTTTTGATGACATTAGTACCGATTTGACGGTGAATTCAGCGACCTACAACACAAGGTCATTTTGTCACGCACTTAAAGAATCCGCTAACTTTGGTTTAGGTCTACCTTCTGAAGATGCTCGAAGTGATGACCCTTGACTTGTAAGCACTTGTTAATTCGCTAATGAAAAAACCATCGAACGCCAGCCAACTTTTGAGGTGTAATTTTGGTACCTGCTCTGCGTATTCTTTCTTTCATGTCGTTAGGTGTGGTAGGTGGTACCTCTGTTGCGCGTGTTGTGACAAAGTCCCATGTAAAGTAATCTAGTGGTGTTAGATCTGGCGAACCAGGTGGCCAAGCTACAGCGCCACGTCATTCTATCCACTCGTCGCCAAAAATCTCATTCATCTCTTGTCTCGAACACACAGCATAATGGGGTGGTGCACCATCGTGTTGCCTCCAAATGTTCATGCGAACATGCAAAGGCACGTCTTCAGGTAATTGAAGCAGTACGTTGCGCAGTAAGTTTGCGTATACTTGCCCAGTCAAGTGACCTTAAATATGGACCAATGGCGTGATTGCAGACAATGCTGCACCAACAAATAACGGACCACGGATGTTGAAATGGTACAGTTCTCATCCATCGAGGATTCTCATTCTCCCAATAATGCATGTTATGCCTATTCACATTTCCCGTGTAGTTAGATTCTTCAGAAAAGAGCACATGACCCAAAAAGGAGACACCTGTGTACATTTGTCTACAAATCCAACTGCAGAAATTGTAGCAGTTTAAGAAAACATTGTCGTAGAAATCCTGTTGTAATGACATATGATATGGATGGAACTCGTGTTGATGTCAATCTTAATACAGATCGCTGACTGATTCCACTCTCTCTTTCCATTTGCCTGCTGCTCACATTTGGATTTAGTGCAGCATAAGCTACGATAACAGCGGCATTGTTTTCACTCGCAATTGGTCTGACTTGTGTTTGTTTCATTGTATTGAAGCGATAGAAACGGTCGGTCAGCTAATTGCTTAAATGCCATGTGCAATTTTTGTTGCCTATCTGGATAACAAGCCGCATGCGAATCCTGGGCATTTCTATAATTATTATGGCGTTCTCCCAACACTATCGACATACCAAATGATTCTTAAAAATAGTTCATTTTCGCGATCCAGTGTACTCACATTAGAAAATGATGCAAGACTAACTGATACCTTTGGGTGCGTAACTAAATGACCTTGCGTTGTAGGTAGCTGAATTCGTCGTCAAATTGATACTAATGTCATTGAAAAAAAGATTCATGGTTCCGTTTAATAAAGTGGAGTTGACCTTGATGTAGCTTCAGCGCCTACACCAATAAAAAAGTAGGGTGGCCCGGCCTTCTCGAACACTGAAACTTTTGTCTGAAACATTTGTAGATATGATCACTAGTTTGAGTGCTATTGCTCTGTAACACTATGTGCCTCATCCGGTATTTGCAAACTTTATTAGCAAACATTAACCTGGAATGAAGCTTTTGTTAAATGTGCTCTCTTGCGCCGCAAATAAATGTACGAGAACACTGCATCTTACACCAACCTGCAGACAACCATTTTTCACCTCTTAAGAATTCTGAAATGTCTTGCAAGTGCACCTTGCTACTACAGATCTTGAAGCTGAATTCACAACCACTACATAGTGTACACACATACGTACGTGTAAAAGTAGAAACCCTAAGAGTGCTTGCTAGCATTCACATCCTCGCATTGCGTGCATAATAGAGTTGATCAACTTTCTACTTCCTATGTACGCTAAGTGGTGGTTGTGAATGCAGCATGTGTAAACAGATGACTGAAGTAAATATTAATTTATGATTAGAAATAATTTATTTTGTGGTCATAAATTATTTAATTTGTTTTGAAAAATAAAAATGAATTACGATAATTACTACCAACGTTTCGTTATGACATAAACAATTTCCACGCAGATGTACATTAAATGTTGTTGTGAATCCATTCTCTTATGCTTAATGTATGTGCGTGTGTTCTTACGTACGTAAAGTGTTTTGTGAATGCACCTTCAGTCTCACTATCAGTGTATCCAAAACAAACCCATATCACTAAACTTCCCCATTCAAAAAGGCTGCTTGCACATTAACATTGCACACACGTTCACACATAGTGTTGTGGGAGTTGCGTGCTATCATGGGGTTGTATCAGAGTGCTGCTAGATCAGTACAGTAAAATATTAGAAGAGAAGGTAAGATATACTAACAAAGTAATGAAAACTATTCATTAAAAGCAGTCGTCAAGATGTGTATTTTAGTTAAAAACTATATTTTCAGTCTGCCGTAGTTCAAAATGTACTAACCCGACTATATGAAACTCGGATAGAAATGTGAGTTGATCTTTACTGTACACTTATCTCCAATACATTTGTATGGTCGCAACTTAATAGTCCCATAGTAAAAGTGGATGGGCAAGAGTCTGGCATGCTAGTTCAGCACTTGGCTCTCACTGAGCCTCTTAACACACAGGTAGGAGGCACCCTCAAGAAAGAACTGCTAACGGACCTAGAGTACAGAAAGGTTCTATATTAACAATGCAGTAGTGTATTGTCAGCTGCTGTGCTTAGTGCAAGACAGCCTCATGTGACCATCTTGTTCTTGCTGTAGCTGCCTGGGTGGAAGGATGAAGGGACATTCACGTGGACGGAGCAGTGTACCGTCAGATGTTGGCGCAGCAGATGTACGTCGTAGCAGCGTGCAAGGCTACTGCTTCATGTACTGGCGGTCTGGAATGTTGGTATGTTGTGTGTCGCTAAGTAAGGTACATGTTGGTGAGTAATTGTAGCTACACGTCGCATATACGGTAGAGACCTGCTAATCCTAGCTCTTACCAAAGTTTGTTTCAGTCATCTCATATTTGGATCAACTGAAGTTCTTCCTATAATGCACTAGTCAGTACAAAACTTGTCAATACCAAGAAGGTTTTGTATGAAATATTATGTACAAGTTCATGTATAGTATTGTACTGTAGAAGTCAAGTGTACAGCTTCATAATTGCATTGTTATAATGTAAAAGTTTAATAGTGTTTGGTTCTTTATAATATTATTAGATATTTTTTATCTCATGTATTTGGCTTGACAGAAGTACTGTATTTGTAAAAGTATACAAAGCTCTTAAAATAAGTAGGCCTATATTTGCAGCTTACAGAAATTAGTACGTTTTCCATTAAGTTGTTATTCAAAGTTCTTACAACATACAGTTAAAATCAGCTATGTTGAGGTGTATTGCTGAAGGTACTGTATGCCTAATTAAATACAAAAATGTGCTTATGAAACTCGTTGCCTCCATTCAGCCGTGTGTGCAAATTGAGCCACAAAGCTGAAATCATTGTACAATGGAATAATCTTTATCCATTATTTCCCAGGGACTGACTAAACATTTCAATACATGCAGACATTGAGTAGTTGTGGTCTTGAACTACGGGCAAGTAAGATATGAAACAACAGAAGTGATCCCTGGATGCAGACTCTCAGTTCATCTCGGCTCTACTTACAGCCTCCACTGTACAGGGTGTCCAGTAAGTCCCACTATCATTTCAAAATATCATAACTTGTAAACTATTAGAGGTAAGAGAGTAGGGGTTTGTTTTAAAATGTTTTACAGTTCTCAAAGTTTTTTTTATCTTATTCCATAGTTGCAATGTGTGTCCCACTAGTAACTGGAAGAACATCAAGGTGGTGTTTGAGTTCTGCCCATTTACGGGCCAGCATTGCAGCATTAACAGTTCTCATTGCTTCATTGATTCTTGCCCAAAGTGTAGCAATGTCATTGACCGGTGTTTTGTACGCGTGATCCTTGATGTATCCCAGTCTAAAGGAGTGATATCGGGAGAGCTTGGGGCCATGCAATTGGTGTCCATCATGACCCATCCACCTATCAGGAAATTAGTCGTTCAGAACATCCCGAACGTTCAAATTAAAATGTGGAGGAGTACCATCATGCTGGAAGGTGATGGACGGCTGCAACACTTCTATCTGTGGTAGCAGGAACAGTTCAAACATGTCCAGGTAAACAAATCCTGTAATGGTTCTCTGCGAGGAAAAACTGTCATATCACCCTGTCATGCATTGAGCCACACCAAACATTTAGCTTCGGGATATCACGAATGTGTTCACGTGCGCTGTGTAGGTTTTCAGAGCCCCAAATCCTAATGTTGTAGCAACTAACATGTCCAGAAATGTGGAACGTTGCTTCATATGAAAACTTTCACTCGTTCAGGTACTCATTGTCTGCTTCTATGGAGGCCAGCGTGGAGCACAAAATGCATAGGCCTACCGCAGAAGATGATTGTTTGGCTGCAATGCTTGGACCGTTTGAACTTTGTACGCGTAAAGACGTAACCGCTTACGTATGTATGACTTTATGGACAGTTGATCTTGCTTACTGTAATCTTATGGAATGTGCGTCGAATTGACTTTTCAGAAGTATGTTGAAATACAGCTTGCACTCTTGTCAACACTTTCTTGAGGAACAGGGTGACGTCCACTTTGAGGAAGGTCTTTGATACTGCCTGTCTGTTTAAAGTTGTTGAACCACCTCATTATGCTTGTTTTTGGCAGTGGTGCCCCCTTACTCAACGTTGATAATGCCGCAGTATTGTTGTTACAGATTTTGATTCTGCTTGCCAGATGACACGTTGAACATTCTCCTGGAGTGTAGCTATGTTGATGCAATTCAATTCTGCAACCAAGAACAAACTAATTTTGAGATTTGTATAAATTTTAAAACAAACCACAACTCTCTACTTTTAATAGTATCCTAGTTATGATTTTTTAAAATGATAGCATGGCTTTAAAAAGGATACAAAACCACAAACTTCAAACATCGTATTCTAATCCACCATGAGATTGTATGATAAAAAATGAGTAGTTGAAAGGGATGGTGTAATAAATAGTTCAGGTAATCCTTGTAAATTATGTAGCAGAAGCAAAAAACATTTTGCAAAATATGAGAAGTGTGTAATATTATAATTTTAACACTGTTAGAAAGAGTGTGAATATAAAAAAGTTTTAGCATAAAGATTTATGTAAATTTGAATATCAAAGACATAAATAAACACAAAACAACTGTTTGTTGCGCTGTAAAAATTCACATTGGTTTGAGAATACACCTGATAGTGTAGATATTGTTTCCATTACATATTCTGTATGTTTGTACCAACACCTGAAAGAGGAAACCGACTCTTAGAAACCAAGGTCTCGCCAAAGTCTTTACACCGCAATTGTCAACTGGAGTTTGAGGATTTGTACGTACTTTGTCAAGGAGACATGGCAGAAAACAACACATGTAAATACATTTACAAGATATATTTAAAAAATTTTTATCAATAAGAAAGAATGGGAACATAAGAAAAATCAAGACATTATACATATAAGTAGGCCTATTTATTTTAAAACACATGTAAGTTAATATTTAACTGACTTATCTTTGTTAAAACTCAAGTAATGATTGTATTTCTCTTCATTGTAGTTGAAAAAATGTAATTGAATGTGGCACTCTGCTCTTTACGGCACTTAAATCCATAGAAAGGCACGTGGTCACGAGAACACGCAGCAGAACTTAATAAAGGAGGTGCTCATGACCACCCGGCACCCTGTATGCTGGTGGAAAAAATTTCTGTCCGAAACTAAGAATACAGGTGTTGCCAGAACGTATGTCAAATTATTTTGTTTATTTATTGTATGTCACTTAAAGTACTGTATTCTGTGTTAGCTTCAGAATGTGTCTCATATTTGGGTATCTTGTGTGTGTATCCAGACTATAGCTGAGTATGTTGCATCAATGAGATCTTGGAACTATCCAATATAAGTTACTTACTCAGCAGGCAATCCTTCATGATGTGTTCCACGGTCTCAAGTTGGATAGTTGCAAAGTCCCTATTTATACATGTAAGCATTGTATCTGTTCTCAAGTGATTGTCTGGTCCATGTATGTCTTTGTAGATTGAACCCTATTGGTCGAGTCTGTGATACCTCGGTGGTTAATTGGTACTGAGCTTACACGTACCGCAACCAGATTACTGTAGATCACAGATCTCTCATGGTCGTTTCAAACAACAGCACAAAACTATCACGCCTCACATTTCACATTAAAATTCAGCTCTTCGCTCATCCGTCCCATTCTGCGACGCAATGTTAGCTCAAGATAGTGGTAGGAGATGCGGGCTGAAGGTAAAGTAACTATGCAGTTTTTTTCTTCCCCAGCTAATCACAAACCTCGGCACAGAATACTTTCTAATATGTAACAATCTTTTTGAAACCTTCCTAATCTATTGGATGCAGAAACAAGGAAAAACTAATGATTGTGACTTAGATTGTGACTCGGCCATTAACACTTACATTTGTAAAGACTATTAGTTTTGAATTTATGTTGCTACAACATGCTAATTTTCTTTATTGTATTACAACCCTTATAATGTAATATTTTCATGTTTATTTTGTGTATTATTTCAACGAAGAAATTATAAATTTAAACTTTGAATTTTTTTTATTTACATAATTTTGCCTTTTATGATAATTTTGCAACCTGTTTAGTTAATCTGCCGAGTGGGTTCACCTACGAATGTTTGTTGCGAGATAAGCAGTAGAGCAGCGATCGCAGAGCGGGAAGGTTGTGTTGGAAGAAACATATGGATGTTGGACTTGGAAGCTAGGCGTTATGGACAATGGCATAGTCAAACAAATATTTAATTTTGTGGTTAAAGCCATTTTGTTTTGTTTTAAGGGACAAATTTGGTTATGGCAAAGGGCCAGAAGTTAGTGCACTTAAGCATCCAATGTGTTGTTGATGCAATGTATTTATTTTGTTGGCATTGGATTTCTGTTGGCATTAAAGTTTAAAAAGTGTTGCGAGGCTCAATACCAACTTAAATCTTGCAACAAACACAGAGAACCAAGACAAGTACACCTTCAAAGCATCATTTGCGACGGTGGATAGTAAGAACAACTGTTATTTGGTTGATGAAGTTTTTTTTGTAGAGCCTCGTTTGTTAAACATTAGTATTAGGCTGAGCCTGTGAATTGAAAGAGATAAGCTTCTTAACCTCGCTCATTATTACATGAAGTCTCCTAGTCCAGATCATAAGTAAGAGCTGAACTGCTGAGCAATCTGTGGTAGTTCAGCAATATAACCTGATGTGGATGTAACATTTTGTATTGCTAGCAACATTTTCGTTTATTATTTGTCAAAATCAAACATTTCATTTAAATAAATAGAAAGTGAAGTATGACAGTAAAATGTAACTTGTGTGAAAAGCTAATTAAATTTGGTTGCGGCTTATCTGTTGACAAAACCCGGCAGCAGTAGAAGGGGTAAGTGGAGATAGCTTCACACAGTTCCCAGTGACAGCGGCACAAAGGGAAATAGGAAGGAACTTCAACAGTTTCTGTCAGTACATATGGTCGACAGGAATGAAAGTTGGCAAGAATGACTCGAAAATGCTGGTTGGGATGCCGAGAACCCTCACTAAACACAGATTTATCAGAATATTAATGGCGATGACTAATATTAGAACAACGTAAAACCTTGCGGAGGAAAATCTCACCGGGTGAAAGCTGTGGGAATAATTTTGAAGAAAGCACAAGTGACAAAACAATAACAATGAATAAAATTAAAGTTGTAGTACGACATAGGCTACCTACTAGGTCATTAAATGAAATTTGTAATTTTATAATAGAACATATGAGCACGTAAATGCCAAGAATTGCCAAAACTGATGTCATAAATATGTGTTGGTCAATGTCCAAGTACTAAACAAACTAGAAAAGAAGATACAGAAAGGTAGAACAAACTAGCGTTGAAAATAGTAGGCAACAGTCCCGTCGCTGCGAAGTGTGTGTCGATGCACAGTTAAGGAACCCGAGAGCAACTTTCTGTCAGAATCACGCTGTGAAAGAATGAACACAGTCTGGAAACTGTAGCTGCATGCACTACAAAGTAAGCAGTACGAGAGGATAACGGAGGTAAGAATTTCAAGCGTAGCTGCTTATTTCCGGTCAGAACAAAAGAAGAGAACGAAGTAACTTGGCTCGGCAGCCAACTCTGATTCAACATTATGGACTGACTAGTCATCCACCAGAGAAATCATACAAAAGTATATTAATATTTTATACAATAAATACTGCAAAGGACACAATCAGAATAATAGAAAATTAAATTTAAACCTGAATAAAATTTAACTAAATATACATTGGAAACTAGTAATTTAAATTTTTAGAAGGTAAGTTTTATAATTTATTAAAAGGATATGGCACAGTACGGTGAAATGAATCTATAAAATTGTGTGTATTACTGACTACTATGTTTACATTGCAAAAGGGGCAGAAATATCCAGATTTGTTTGGAAAACGGAAACTTGTTTCAAAAAAGCATATTTTACAGTGTACTACCCACAGTGTAAACATTTTTAAAATGTTTTTGTTGTTGTTGCATGTGATATTTGAAGTCTTAACTAACAACTGCCAGGAAGTATGTAATTATTAATTGCTTGTGCAGGTGTTTTTGGGAAGCAGAAGGTCGGATCTTGTGCAGCTGGGCAAAGTTACCAGACATTGTCTGTGTGAAGTCGGCCAGTTTTGCTTAGACGTGCCAGTTTTATTTATATAGCCCATATGTGATTTTTTTTCCTAGATTTTTTCTCTGTTATTTAAGAATATACAGGTAGTGTGTGACTTTGTATGATAGCTTATGACAATAGTTGTTAAATTTTCATGTTAAAAATAAGTTCTGTTGGGTTTATTGAATTTTGTGATAATTTTATTTCACTCATGTGCCTGAGTTTATGGCAAAGTTGTAGTTTTCACATTTAATTTAAGTTTAATTGAAAGTAATGAAGATCAAAAGTTTTATGTATTAATGCAGCTTTATTTACCAGATGGGAATGTGATTGCCAGGTGTATAAGTTTTTCCTTTCCAAGAAATGCAAAAAATAGACAGTTTTGAGGTATCACATTGGAAACTCTCTGTGAGGGAACAAGTAATGAAAGACAGAGAAAGAGAATATAACGTGACTGGCCGACGTGGCACAATCAGCTGTAGGCTTCTTTGAACTAGTATCAGTTGTCTAATTTGTCTTGTTTGCTGAGTGTTAGCCATTGGCACTGCAAGGTTGGAGGGCTATTGCAACGAGGTCGTGATATCGAGAGCTGCGGTCAAGGGATTGCTGTGAGGGCAACATGTTTACGTTCAACTTTTTGTTTAATCACTGCCCATTTATTTATATATTAAATGCCTGAACCTAAATTTGGGATTGTAACAGAAAAACAATTACAACTTTCAAACTACACTGAAGTTTTTTTATTATGAATGTCAACTTTCATGCTAAAGACAGTACAAGCAGATTTTAGGATAAACAATGCATTCAAGTTGTATGATTGTAACATTTCTGTTATTAGCACTTTTCTTGCACATCTAGTAAGCAATCAAACTTTTTCCCTTGTTTGCTGTTAAGTTGGAAGACAGATTGGTAATCAGGGGCAAGATTAGGTTATTTGCAGATGTTTGTTTGTTGTACACAGACAGTCGGGCAGCAAGAACAACTTGCAAGCAGATAGACTGCTGATAGAGCATGTGGTCCAAGTTCCTCTGCTGCAAGTCGTTGGGATGTCACCAAGATGTGACGCAAGCTTCGACTTTGTCTGATGTCGTCTTGCTATATCCAGGTACGTAGGAGAATTCTTCAAGCCCAGTCAATGTGTGACCAGGTACGAGTCTGTTTGTATACCATCCATTAAGTGCCTGGACTGTACTTAAGTACAGGAACTGAAGTATTGATTTTTACTTTTCATTTTTTTTAGTATGACTTTTGTGGACTTTACGTTTTGAACACAAGAATTTAAATATTATTCCATTTTGAATTCCTTCAGTGCTTAGTTTTAAACCTAAAATAATGTACCAATTGTTAACTCTTCCAGGTATAAATAATTTTGTTAATGTTGATGTATCATACGAATTCAGATGTCTTAGCGGATGTTTTGTTGCAAATAAATTGAGACACAATCGTTGATACGTGTATATGACTTGTGAGGGGGTCGAGAGGTTTAGAAAGGAGTTTAGAGGGACATAGGACTGAACTTACCACCTGGCTGTAGCCAAATTACGAGCCTACATATTATTATCTTTTAAAAATCCTGTAGTTACGTAATGTAAAACATACTGTATGTTTTCCTTCGAGATATTTCTCAGTAATGATATTAGTCCATGTGTGTCGTTCTTTCCTCAATATTTAAAGGATTTTAATACATAGACAAAAAAATACAAGACATTCTCTGTTATTTTGTGGTGCCCGCCACGTGTGTTGTGGATTCCGGACATTCTGGTATTTAATTCTGGGTGCGGCCTGAGGGTCGAAGAGATTCAAATGGATACTTGCCCCTCCCCAGGAAGATCCGTGACTTGGCTGTGCCAGTGCAGTTCGCGCTGGTGGACGCTGTGTGGCGCCGGTGACCCCGTAGCCAGACTATTTAAACCCGGTCGGCGGAGGGAATAAGGTAATGTCTTTGGATGAATGATTGTGACTTTAATAATTATAATAAACACAACCAGATTGGTGAAAGTCTTAACACCATCCATCAATAATGCAGAACTAAGGCGATGGGAACTGGCCCACCAATACATAACAAAATCCAGACAGCCACCTGGCCTCAACCTCCGATAACCACAATTCATATTCAAATCAACTGCCTACCTCTCTAGTACACTTCCTGGCCGCTGGGTTAACCAATTACCATCTGCCATATTGCAGTACAGTGTCTTCTCTTCACCCGACGAAGCCATGCTTGGCGAAACGTAGCGATTCACGCTTTTGCGCAAAATGTGTCGTCCTTTTCGTGTGTGTAACTGTCAACCTCCATGATACTCTGTGAGTACATGTTTCCATCTAATTTTAAGATGTAATTAGTTTCCTAGCAGCCTTTGTTTCCCTATATAAATCTTTGTAGTGATTGTACAGCATGTTAAGACAGTTCAATATACTGGATCAAAATTTAATGGCTGTTCACTTTATTTTGATTTCCAAATAGAGTTAGTTCCCTGAAGCAATAATGTGCTAGGGGATAAACATCCTCCCGTCAGTATGATCAGACAGGAGCTTATATATCTTGCTGTCCCGGTATCGCAGAAACGTGTTGGAAGTGGAAAATTGTTATTGTTAGGGTGAACCAGGCAGCAATTTCACACATTCGACTACATAAAAAAACCTAATATTTATGTTTCATGTGTATGATTGTGGCCATATTTAGACTCACACAGGTATATTCACTCCTTAACTTACACACGGCCACGATGACACAGTACTTTGGTTAAAGTTAATTCTACTATAGGTTTGAAAGAAAATTATTCATATGGGAGAGTTTGGCTGAGGAAAAGATTGCACTGCTAGTTTCATTGCTGTCGCTAACAACAGTAAAATTTAATTTAGGTTGTCTTGGAAAATAGAGAATTCATTTAATGTAATTTTAAAGAGAAATGCAAACCCACTTTGCATTTCAGATTATCAATTTAATGTAGCTTGAAATTCACAAAAGCTCTGTGATTGGTCAGCCAGAGTTAGTCCAAGATGGCCACCATGCAGGTTTGACTTGTGTATCGCTGTCATATTTTATTAGCTTACTTTTTATTACTCAAATTATCGAGTGTTTTATATATATATATATATTTTATTTTTATTTTATTTTTTTGATTCCCTAACATTTTCGAAGTGCAAAACAGTGATTGTTTTAGTTATTTTTTAATATTAACATAAAAAACAGCATTTCTGTAACATTTGATTCTGAGTGTGTTTACATTTATACATATTGTTTTGTTTTTAACAGTTTCAATGTCACTAATTCTTTCTGCATAGTTAAATTCCTATTTTTAAGCAAAGGAAATAATCTCTAGCTTATCTTAATCAAGTGAAGCAGTTCATATTTTTTCCCCTTTATCTGTGTAAATTGAGTAAGCCAATCAACTACAATGTTGAGACACGTTGGCTTTCACCTACCTAAGAACAAATAAAGTATCGACAAGTTGTTTGATACCAGGCAAAGTATGTGAAGCGTAAGCATTTTCACTGCCAGGAATTTGTTGAGGAGGGAATCTATTGTGATTTTAAGCTTCTGATGGTTTCATTTTCATTGTGTGTTATAGAGTCGTAAGCCTGTCGCTGAGGGCAACTGGAAGTGCTTCCATTGTCACTGTAGTGAACAGCTGAAGGTATTGGAGCTGAATGTGAGCCAACCACAAAGTGAAATATCTTGCAAAGCCGACAATTCTAAACTGGCCACTAAGATGATAGAAGTAAGGAAAGAAAACCATAAAACCCTTGAAGAGATCTGTTCAGTGTCCAAAACGCTAGCCCCCCTCGGTGCCTAAAAGCAATCCCTTAGTACCTAAATGCAATTTCATTGTTGTGCCTAAAAGAAAAAACCAAAATGCTGGAGACTCACTCCCAGCCGTAGTTTGCCCACAGATATATGATCCTGTGCCATGCAAGAAGAGCTCTGCTGCCCTCGACGACCTGGAGGAAGAAGAATAGCCTGAGATCGTCTCGTACTCTCAACCACAATCTGGGAGAAAGACGGAGATAAGGAAGACCAAGGTCAGCAAACATCTGGGTGAGGACTGTGATGTTCTAACATTTTGTAAACCAAATGCTGCTCTTAGTGGTGTCATAGAAAATGTGAATAATTTGACGAAGGGTTTTGTAAAGTCAGATCATGTTTTTGTGGTTGAGGACATGGGTGACAGTGTGAATAAAGATATTTATTATTCAACTTTTGTTGACATCAGTGGCGTTGCTAGGGCCACAAGTCATACCAGTGTGTCCACCTGCAAGGCCTTCCAATGGTACGGCAAGTTATTCCATAGGAGAAAAGTGCAGGCAATCAATGCCACACTGAGGAGCTGTGTGGGGTCTGGCAGATGCAGCCACATTGATGTGATTGGAATGGAGAGGCTAATCAGTACAGATCACACGGGACGTGGCCTGCATGAACTCTGCTGGCAAGTGGAAGCTTCCTAACCTCATTGCTGACAGAGTTCATGTTGATCATGTCGCTATAGGCCATTCGGAATAAAGTGAGCACTAAAGATTTAACCTTTGAAAAAAATTACTAGCCGTTGCTGCATATAATTCAACATTGACAACAGTTACATTACTGCTTATACAGTTGGCAGCGAATTATCGCATGTAGTTCCATGTATTTCATATTTATTTACAACATCACTGAAAGAACATCAAATGGAATCGACCTCTTCATATTTAATATACCATAAAATATTTATTTATGATAATATTGACACACCTACTGCCTGTATAAGTTTACTTAAACGGCGCCAGTAGAAAGTGATTTAATCCGGGCCCTTAAAATTCAACAGTCGTTAGCGAAAGGCGTCTAGCGCTCTGCGTATTGACGTAGTTAATTATTTCACCGACAGGTGGCATCAGAGTTAGGTTTCAGCCACTTAGCTTGGAAGCGTTCAATGACGGTACCAGACGGTACAAGAGGAGAGCGTCGTTTGTCAGTTGTGCAGTAAATATGGGTTTCTGATAAAACACATTCAAAAGTATTAGAAGTGACTGTTTCCTCATTGGTAATACGTAAGTTATGTGTTACGATCGCCAACATGAGTATCTTGATTTAGAAACAGCATTTTTTTTTTGCTTCATACACTAAGAAAATACATTGCTTTTGTTGAGTGTGTTGTTGTTCATGGCAGTATAACTGAACAGGTTTGAATTCTTAAATTGCGTGTGTCATTATGGCGTGTTTTTTGTGGCGGTTTTGAGTTATAAATTCGATTTTCATGTGTACATATTTACGAGATACGTAAAGGCAATAGTGCGGGTCGTATAAATTAGAGTCGATGCACAGAAA
>PNEQ01062648.1:5528-25669 GCA_003012365.1 Medauroidea extradentata | reverse complement strand
GTTTGACTGGACGCTCGTAGGCATCTACATATCCTGATATATGACATGCCATGAAGCCCTACAATGGAGAAGTGACGGAATAGTTTCTCCCGACATAAATAATATCGTATAGAATGGTTACCCGAGGGCAGGAGTTTGACTGGACGCTCGTAGGCATCTACATATCCTGATATATGACATGACATGAAGCCCTACAATGGACAAGTGACGGAATAGGTTCTCCCGACATAAATAATATCGTATAGAGAGGTTACCCGAGGGCAGAAGTTTGACTGGACGCTCGTAGACATCCACATATCCTGATATATGACATGACATGAAGCCCTACAATGGACAAGTTACGGAATAGGTTCTCCCGACATAAATAATATCGTATAGAAAGGTTACCCGATGGCATATGTTTGACTGGACGCTCGTAGGCATCTACATATCCTGATATATGACATGACATGAAGCCCTACAATGGACAAGCGACGGAATAGGTTCTCCCGACATAAATAATATCGTATCGGGAGGTTACCGAAGGGCAGGGTATCGTACCCGATGGCATATGTTTGACTGGACGCTCGTAGGCGTCTACATATCCTGATATATGACATGACATGAAGCCCTACAAAAGACAAGTGACGGAATAGGTTCTCCCGACATAAATAATATCGTATCGGGAGGTTACCCAAGGGCAGGGTATCGTACCCGAGGGCAGAAGTTTGACTGGACGCTCGTAGGCATCTACATATCCTGATATATGACATGCCATGAAGCCCTACAATGGAGAAGTGACGAAATAGGTTCTCCCGACATAAATAATATCGTATAGAATGGTTACTTGAGGGCAGGAGTTTGACTGGACGCTCGTAGGCATCTACATATCCTGATATATGACATGATATGAAGCCCTACAATGGACAAGTGACGGAATAGGTTCTCCCGACATAAATAATATCGTATAGAGAGGTTACCCGAGGGCAGAAGTTTGACTGGACGCTCGTAGGCATCTACATATCCTGATATATGACATGACATGAAGCCCTACAATGGACAAGTTACGGAATAGGTTCTCCCGACATAAATAATATCGTATAGAAAGGTTACCCGATGGCATATGTTTGACTGGACGCTCGTAGGCATCTACATATCCTGATATATGACATGACATGAAGCCCTACAATGGACAAGTGACGGAATAGGTTCTCCCGACATAAATAATATCGTATAGAAAGGTTACCCGAGGGCAGAAATTTGACTGGACGCTCGTGGGCATCTACATATCCTGTAATATGACATGACATGAAGCCCTACAATGGACAAGTGACGTAATAGGTTTTCCCGAAAGCGAGTGCAACCTGTTAATGTTGCGTCGCTTCGATCGGTCGCTGTAAGAAAAAATCACGTCGAAATCTTAAATGTCAGCAAGTTAATATTTATCGAACATTAATCGAAATAAAGATTTTATCCTTGATTTACCACTTTTGGGATGAATTTGGAATAATCATGAAAAAGTTTTCTTCGAGTATATGCGTAGTAACCGTCTCCAAGCAAAGTGCATTTCCATATCTTGTTGGGTTCGAAATATATCGAAATTTCTTTCAGAATACATTTCTTATATATTTGCACTTAAGGTATCGCCTTTCAGGTAGAGAATAAATAAAGTATGTATTTCTATTTTGATAATATCAATTTTGTTCAATGAAATAACAGACTATTACCACTTTTATTAGTAACATTGCATTTAATACTCACAAATTAAACATAATACAATAAAATACATTTAAATAATTTGAAACTCTGTGTAATTATTTTATTTCAATAAAGGTAAATTTAATTATTTACTCTCAAACTAATTTCAACATTATTGCTGATTTTTACATTGTGTGAATCTGCCGCATTACGTTATGTTTTCACATTTACTGCATCGACGTTTGTTAATTAAATATATTGCTTTTAACTAATTAATTGATAATACTATGGGGTAGTTTTTCCAATGGCGTGTGATCATTTATTTGACCCATTAATATTTTTTTACCTCGATCAATCTAGAGGCATCTTTCCGAACCAAACACAACTTTTGTGAAAATGATTTTTTTACACCACGAAGCTGTACTCTCAGTGACGTGAAATGTGTTTTCAAATGTGACGACACTAATCACATTTGGTGTGTACAAATTTCGTTCCACATGGACCATTACTTTTTCCGCCTTCAGTAAATGTTTAGTTCAAGGTAGAGTTCAGCCAAATTTTATTTAAAAATTCATAACTTTTAGACGGTTGTGTATTTGACTACACAATATCGGTGTATTTGGTAGGTCTTGGGCCCGTCTATCACCCGCCTCTTTATTGGCGTCTACTCCCGGAACAACCTATATATAACACACACATAAGCTTCCCTCTGAATCACTGAACACCTAAACATCCCAACTGGTTAGACAAATATCGTGGGCTAGTTGAAAACGTATTTTACGTGTTTTGACCCATTTAGGAGTAGAATTTCAAGAAATCATAAAAATCACATCTTAGACATGTGTATGACAATTAATGTGGAGTCAAAATCACGACGATAGTCAGCTGAGTTCGAGCTATATCGACTTTTAATTAATAAAATGTATTTTGTCCCTTTACAACCCTGACGTCGAAACTTAAAAAAAAAAAAAAATTATAAATATTTCTTCACGTATTTAAACTAGCAATATGATGAAGCAAAAATCAGGATAATATAATAAAGTTCATCTTGTTCGATATCTGTCAATGATTAATCGAAAACGTGTTTCACCAAATTTACTGTGGTACAATCCCAATATATTATTAAATATATTTTTTAAAATTAATTATGTTAGCATCGTCCTGTAGCAAAGAGTTCTCCTATTTCTCAACGCTTCGATAGAATCGCGGATTAATCGAAAAAAAACTTTCCTGTCGTTTCACTTTCTTCATAGTCTTACTTCGAAAATTTGGATACCCCACTTTAGAAAATTCCATACGTATTCAGTTAAAGTGAAAATCATACATATAGCCATTTGTGTTAAAGAAAAATAAAAAATTCATTGAAAGCACATGTACTACGTCTAGTGTAACAACTCTATCCGGATTGAACTAGGAGTGTACTAAAGAAAGTTGATTCTAATTTAACTTTAAACTCTTTCCTACTGGACTGAAGTAGGGGTGGAGTGAGTAATCCAGTCTAGTCGGCGAGGTGGACTTGAGAGTAGAATCCAGGTTGATGAGTTTACTTTAAATACACTTCGGACTGAACTGAATCATTCCTTTGGTTATGTAAGAGGTTAGAATCGTTCTGGGCTGCCTAAATAAAAGAGTGTTAGGTTATAAAAATAAGTGAAAGTGCCAAATATATCAAAATTAATATCTCTGCGGATAAATTCAAACAAAATATCTAGCAAATATTCGCTTCTGCTTTTTCGACAGTCAATTGTTCTGTAGTTCAGTGTCTTGCAAAGATATGTCTGTAGACACAGATTCAGTCCATGTTTACATGTCCTGGATGGAAAATTTTACTGTAAATGCATTTCAATCCACTTTCTCTTTGGGTTGGCTTAATTTTTAATCCAGTCCAAGTTCAGTCCAGTCCGGAATTTATCATAAAAGCTATATTAGACTATCTTCCATTTTCATACATTAGGTAAGAATTGTTTTAGTGTTTACATGATCACCATTCTGAAGCAAAAAGTAGTTCCATATCGTGAAGGTTTCTCTAGATTTCGGAGATTTTTTTTTGAAAACCATTTTAAAGTCGTTCCCATACCTTAGGCGAGGAATTAAAAAAATAAATAAATAAAAATAATTTAACTAGATGCATTTATATGAACGGAGTGAAAACATGAGTTTAGCCAGTAGAAGTTTAACAATATCGACTATTAGTGGCATAAGTTCACGAAAAACTCTGCTGTTGTGCTTATCTTCGTCCTAAAAGAAAGCAATCACTAAACATTTACATTTCAAGGTCCAGTATTTGGGCTAGGCGTTGTTATGTCAGTCAGTATTTTATTTTAAAGGTAGACACATCTATGTTTCATATTGTAAACATAATATTTACTAATTACTCTGATTTCAGTGAAAAGAAGTAAAGTTACCCTTGAGGTATGTGTAAATCAGCAATGTTATTAACGATTTATTTAAAAGAAAACTAATAATGTATTAATTTGAAAAATAAATTTATTTTCTGATGAAAATAGAATTTTGGTATTCGCAATTCTGATAGATGTTGTATTATATAAGAATGACAGATGTTTGGATCCACATATGCTATGAAAGTTTAGTTCGCTCGACTTGTCCTGCACGTTGTCAAGCGGGAACAAGACTTCACAGTTACTGGAATCTGACCCAGCAGAACAGCCATACACTGAGCTGCAGCCATCTACATTTCAACTCGCCAGTTCATAACCAGTTTGGCTCCTTCATTCTCACATTTCAGGCTTCAGCAGGCTTAACACGCCTTTCAGGGACCAGCAAATATGTTGTGTTTCTTTCTGGTCCCAAGGTTTTACCATACCACTCCATAGCTGTTATGTAACCTTACGTAATCGGGGACTAAATAAAAGCTTCATAAAAGGAAACCTGCCTTAGTTACGTGGCACATGTTCGTCTCTGAAGTGTTGTACAAACCACACGAACAACTGAACACGTCACACTTGTGTGTATCAGCCGAACGTAATGAATAGACGCTTTCTTCAGTTTTTAAAAACTTACAGCTTTTGATAACTGATGTCGCCAAAAGACCGAATATATGGATATTTTAATGCGATTTTTTATAATGAGGTTTTAAAATTCATTTTGGAGATTTCAACGTACATATAACGACGAACTGCCAGTATTTAAAGTTACTTTCATATATTTAAGGTACGTCTAACCAAATGAAACGGTAGATTGAAACGAATTCATATAGAGTAAGATATAAACGCATTATTGTAATTTTACTAGTCTTATATTTGCCGGAATTATCTACAGGCGCAGGCAAGTCGGACACGAGTAACTACATTTGTGAGCATACTATAGAAAGGCGATCAAGGAAATGTGATTAGAATTTAATGCGCAGTTCATAATACCATAAAGATGCAATACCGAGAGGTTTGATTTTACTGTTAGGTGCTGAGGTATAGAAGTTGGCGGTAAGTTGCTTAGAGGTGTAATGGTGAGACGAGCGGTGGTAAGTGATAGTACAAGAGATGTGTTGGGCTGAGGAGTGAGACAGCGAGGTTATTGATGGCGTGACAAGGGGTGGCGGATGTTGTGATGATCAAAGGTGTTGTGCAAGATGTACTATAGTAAGCAGTTAAGGTGGAGCTTCACGATGGAAAATTGTCACTCTAACATTTGGGCCTTCTGTTGTTATAAAATGATAATGGGAATAGAAATAATGCTCCCCCACCACTCCGATGGCCTGTATATTAGCCTGTGCAGTTTCTGGAGGCTCTCAGCAGTGTTGTCAGGTGTATGGATTAATCCCTCATTGCAGGGGTTTTTCACTTGAAAAGGGATTTAGGGATTTTTCGTTGTAAACTACAGAAATGTAGGGATTTTCCAGAAGTCTTGAATTTCTTTTTCTTTTCAGTATTAGTAACTCTGTTAATTAAAAGTTAAATTTAGCATTATTTCATTTTACGTTACATAAGTTCATTTTACTTTCTTTTCTCAGAAAGTGTTCTGCTACCTTGCCCAATATTACTTGTTTCTTGTATCGTATTTGCTCATATTACATATTACGTCATAGATATAAACATAAACTTTATGATTGAATAGTAACAAACACCCTCATTGTTCAGTTACGCTAAGGTTAATTCTACTACAGGTTAGAAAGAAAATACGTTTTCTTATGTGAGAGCTTGGCACAGGGAAACTTTCTGCCACTAGTTTCGCTTCAATCGCTAAGTAACCAAATAAATACAAAACCATAGTAATATTAAATAGAAATAAACATGGAAATTTTATTAGTCATTTAATTTAGTATTAAAGTGAAAAGAAACCAATTTCGCGTTTTAAATTATCAACTTAACATAACTTAAAATTCAGGAAATCTGTATGATTGGTCAGTTTGGTGCATTAGCGATACCAGCGCCCAAGTGGCAGAAATTTTCCCTGTGCCAAACTTATAACATTGATCTTTCTAACCTGTAGTAGAATTAACCTTAGTTACGCGTATGATTTTGAAGCGAAGGCAGTCGTGACGGCGGTCAAGAGTTTGCATAAACCCATACTTACAATGTGTGTGTGTATATGTATATATATATATATATATATATATATATATATATATATATATATATATATATATATATATATATATATACATATATATATTAATATATACATATATATAAAATTCAGTGGGCAATGTAATGTGACTTTCAATTGATTTCGACATGTGTGACTTGCATTTAAATGAGGATGGCTACAGTCCTTCAATGCAAAAAAGGAAACATGAATTAAGTGGGGAGGTATTCGATGAAGGAAAAAAAATGGAGCATTATTATTATTACAGTTGCAATATGGCTAACGCCTGGTGGCAAGTAGACTCCTCTCCATCCAAACATCACAAATCCTCCACTGGTCCCTTCCTAAACCTTCCAACGCCCTCCATAGTCATAGATCACGGGAAAGAGTGAACTCGAAAGACATATAGCATTACTCCAATCCATAAAAAATTATACTTCAAATTAAAAATGTTTAAAAAAATCACATCATTGTTTTCTAGGTAAACCGATGCAGATAGTAGCGCGAATATGAAAAATATCTTAGCTTCATGTTTTCGATATTGTAGACGATAACAGGAGTTTTAATTTCATGAATTGTGTAGTAGAAATTAGTGAATCTGCATTTCCTAATGCTGTGTTGATAATATATTAAATATAAGTTTATGAATATAATGTACAATATGTAAGTTAAATAGAAATTATAAATGTAGGGATTTTTTTAAGGGAAAAGGGATTTTTCACATCCTAAGTAGGGTTTTTTGTTATGTACTACCTGACAACACTGGCTCTCAGTCGAGAATAGACAGTTAGATTGGGAGGAAGTATTGACCTCTTATCTCCGTCCGGGTAAACCAATACGCGTCTTGCTAACTCCTTACTTCTCCCTCCCCTCCCGGGGAACCGGCAAGCAGGCTGCCTGTAGGTAGCGCGATGTTGCCACGTTATCGCACCGAGCTCTCACCCTCAGTCCTAATCTCGTGGCCGGGTGTTATACGGCTGAGCTCTCAGAACTGGCCGCCATGTGCGTAACCCAACACTGACTGTCGCTTCTCAGTTCACCTTGCTGCACATATGTCATTCCAAGTTGTGTAACTAAGCATTTTCAAACATTATAAATACTCCATTACACCCAGTCGCCACATTTGTTACACAAATTATGACGTCACGTTGTATTCAGTTTGTCAATATATTTTCGTAGTAATAAAATCATGCAATTGTATCCCCAAATCAAAATATTACGTGCCACAATTTGTCTTGTGTATTCACAGCATATAATGCAATTAAAACTGCAACTAATATTTTGATTAATATTTATTTCAGTTCGTGAGTACTCTGTTGTGTGGCCATAAATCCGGAATACTTCCAATTTACAAAATTTTATTAAGAACATAAATCAAATTAAGTAAGCGAATTCTTCTCCGCTGCTTTCTTCTATCTGTGCTTCCATGTATCCCTTTTCTCAACTTAGTTCTAAGTATGCGTATGTACATTTTTGCACCAGTTTGCAACATGTACGAGTCAAAATCATGTGACTGATTTCTGAACACATACTAGACACATTCCTAATGAGTGAATTCACTCATTCGGACTCGTAGCCGTGCCACATTTGGTTTTATGAATGGTACGTACAAATGTGTTGGTCTTCATAAGAAATGTAATATTACAAATACTTTTTTTTAATCATTTATGTTTTGAACAGCTAATAGGACAACTCACTTGTAAATGCGAACATGAAGAACAGAAAGAAATTTTTATAAGTAATTTAAGTATACTACATTTTCCTTTTATTTAGGAGCTGATCCATACTCACATCTTATCACCCCTCATCAGCGCTAAAGACGTAGCTGTTAGGCGGTGACCAAAACACACTTCGGCAGTGAAACACGCAGAAAAGGGATCAAACTAGGAATATGAGTCCCAAATTGTTTGGTCCTCATTTTTTTTGTGCAAGTGACTACTATAACACGAAAAGCCACAAAAACTTGCGAGAATAAATATATAGGTTATTCAAGTTCATTTAGATTCCAATAATATTATTTCTTTATCAAAAACCAATACAGAATAGGTCCAAAAAGTTTATTTTACAGTGTGAAATGTAGCTAAACATAAGTCACATTTTTAAAGATCATCTCTAGATTGCAGGGTATCTTAAATCCAGTTACACTATAGGTATTGACGCTACTTAAAAATCTTAGCAATAAATCAATTACAAAAACAAATACAAGTAAGTGATATTCAATTTAAACACTCAGCATTACCATGGCACACTGTAAAATAAACATTTTTAAATGTTATATGAACACTTATTTGCCTATTTTTACATCGACAACAAAGTATTAATATTAAAAGTATTTGATAATAGGTGATCAAACTTCCATGTTGACAAAATCATAAACACGTTTTATATTTATTACTTACTATGTTGACTAATTATATTACAATGTAACAACAACCAAGTCACTGTAACAACAAATCTGCAGACTGTGACTGACTGACTGACTGACTGACGTATCAAACTGCAGCCCAAACCGCTGGACATTGAAACATGAATTTTGTTTTGTGCATTACCTTTAAGTCATAGGACCCTAAGGGGGCGAAAAGGGGTTAAATGTGTTTTATAAGATTCGTGAACATAGCTCGAACCCGACGGCCTATCGTCATGACTTTTACATCAATGGGTCGATCATAAAAATGCATATAGGCTAACTTAAGGATTTGTGTAAATTCAACATTTAAATGTGTGAGAAGACCTGAAATGTGTTTAGTTTCTATTTTACTTCAAATTGATGCTTAAGTTACTTAAATATCACAAAAAAATTGTTTTAGAGATTTTTCGAATTTCAACTTCCAAAGCGTAAATAGGGGATGTGATTTTTGTAAATTAATCGTCTATTCAGCTCAAACGTAATGGGCTAGCTTCATGCTTTTTACTTAAATATGGTACACATACAAATGTATAAAATAGGACTTCAAGAAGTTTAGAAATTCGTGAATTAAGGGGGTGAAAAGACGTGAAACGTTGAGATATGTACGAGCTGTTTACTTAAATATGATGTTTACATGAAGACTCAAAATAATCTTTCAGGATATTTTCGAAATTAGACTTCAAAGAAATAAAAAAGGGAGATAAGTTATTTTCGATTCGTGATTTATTTAAAACAATCTCGCTGAACTTTTTGATATCGACGCGATTTGTGCTTTACATTAATGCTTACTTAAACTCCTGAAATGTGGTTTATTGGTGTTTCAAAATTTTACTCCTAAAAGGGGGAAAAGTAATTAATCGTCTATATATCTCGAACCCACCCGGCTGTCGTCGAGGTTTCCACTTAAATGTTGCGCCCATAAAACAACCTTGTCTGATTATGAAAATTATTTAATATTTATTTATTTCGAAATTTGAACCCTAATGAGGTGAAAATGCATGGAATGTGTTTTAGATGAATCCATTATTGCTGCTATCGAACCCGTTGTGGAGTTGCTTTTCACAGTATGATGATGAATACGTAAATGCCCGTAAACAAATTTCAGAACTTTTCTAAATTAGAGCTCTCAGGGATGTGAAGGGACAAATATGTTTTTAAATGAATATTCGATTAAACTTATACGTAATTAATATTTTTCATGTTTCTTCAACTATCACAGCCTAAAACAAGGAAGGAATCACATTTGATGCACTGATGTAAAATTAACTGTTTCGTATCACACGAGACAGGTTGTTAGCTTTATATTACGGTTTTTAATGAGTGCATAACTATTTTGATAGAGGATGCCAACTGCACTGAAAAAAAATCTAAACAAAATGTTTTGTAACCGAGTGCGTTAATTTTTTTAATGTGATTCCTAACGATCAATAAAGTGAAAATGTGAGCGATTTGCGACAAAGCATAAATTATGACCAGCACACGCTATAGAAAATATCCTTTTAACATATGGCGAATATCCCAGAACCCACTGCTAGGTGTTCAGTGCAATGTATACGTTAGGCCTATATAACAATTATTGGGTTAAAAGGTTTTATACGTAAATGCATCTCACGACAGTTTTTCGCTTTTCTGTTTTTACATTTAAAAAATAAGAATTTATCGATACAAACATTAAACCTAGTTTTCGAAAATTTATAAACAAGTATTATTCATATGGGGCCGCGGTTAGATTCCCGGCGGGGTCGCACCCCGGATTTTCGTGTGTGTGAATCGTGCCGGACAATGCCGTAGGTCGGCGGGTTTTCTCAGGGATCTTCCGTTTCCCCTGCCCTTTCATTCCGGCGCCGCACCATACTCACCTCATGTCACAAATCACCAGCGCTGAAGACCTCGATGTTAAGCGCTGACCAAAATCTCTCACTCACTATTCATAAATTTTTCAGAGACATAAGTAATATGCACTGCAAACTTAAAAACAGTAAAAAAAAACTTGCAATTGATGTCTTAAATGCTTTATTTTTACAGATTGTGCTATCTTCCAAAATAGCTGACATTAATTAATTTTCTAAGGAAGTATTATGTCACAGTATAAATTTGTTACAACTCGATCAACTATTTTCGTAGGTGTGGCCCTAAATCTAAAATACTTAGAACGAACACCATTACTAAAACAAAGACCATAAAACGTGAATGTTATTTTATGATGTTTGCCATGACAGGAATAGGATGATCTGTTCCAGAAACATAGCATCAAATATTTAACAACTATAATTGTACTATCTTTTTAAATTATGGTCATGCGACAAAGTAAGCTTCTATCGTAAAATCAAACAAAAAATTGTTTAAAACAACCCAATGGCATACTTCAATACGTGTAACCAAATGTAGGTTTTGTCAAAACCAAATTATTTCTTGAAATTTTTTTAGGTACGTTGTTCATTACATTATACAGATACTGTTAAACCAAACAAACATTCATCGTGTGTTTGAACAATCACTAAAATATATGCGACTTTAATTGTTTACAGGATGTTACAAAAAAGTTCGGCCAAACTTTCAGGAAACATTCCAAACACACACAAAGAAAGAAAATATGTGATATGGACATATGTCTGGAGATGCTTAGTTACCATGGTAGAGCTCAATTCTTTACATCTCGTTAAATTTCATCTTAAAAAAATACTCTTCGTACAGACACTGTTCCAACTACCCAACGGAATGTTTCGCTAGAATGTACGTTACTTCCTAGGATCACCGCCAGGTAGGCGACGTGATGGAAGGTAATCGTGACTGCATTGCGTCTCTTCAACTCACACGAAATGATGGCCTGGGAGCACACAGAAACAGACAGTACCAGCATTACGTAACACACGTTCTTAAATGAAATGTTCAAAATGACTTCCGTGAGAGTGGATACATGCATCTATCCTCCGCGACATGGAATCCCTGAAGCACTGATGTATCCCTGGAGTATGGCGTATTGTATCACAGCCTTCCACGATACGGGCGCGAAGACTCTCTGCGTATGGTACCTGGGATGAGTAGACAATATACTTCAAATGCCCCCATAAATAAATGTCCAGAGGGTCGAGGTCGGGAGAGCGTGGAGGCCAATGAATTGGTCCACCTCTACCAATCCATCGGTCACCGAATCTGTGAGCAGTGTACGAACAACGCGACTAAAATGTGCAGGGGCTCCATAGTGCATGAAGTACATGTTGAGTCGTACGTGTAAAGGCACATGTTCTAGCAGCACAGGTAGAGTATTGAGTAAGAAATCATGAAATCGTGATAACGTGCTACGTTGATCCTAAGTGGAAGTACATGAGGCCCAATCGAGACGTCACCAAAAATACCGCCCAAACGTTCACAGAAAATCTGTGTTGATGACGTGATTCCACAATAGCGTTAGGATTCTCGTAAGCCCATACATGTTGATTGTGAAAAGTTACAATTTGATCTCGTTGAAATGAAGCCTCATCCATAAATAGCACATTGGCACTGAAATGAGGATCGACACATTGTTGAATGTACCATTCACAAAAGTGTACACGTTGAGGCCAATCAGCTGGCATTAGTACCTTCACACGCTGCACATGGTAGGGATACAGCAGGATCTCATGTAGCACTCTCCATGTAGTTACGTGGTCAACGTTACCTTGTGTAGCAGCAACTTCTCTGACGCTGACAGTAGGGTTGTTGTCCACTGCACGAAGAATGGCCTCTTCCACTGCAGGTTTCCTCGTCGTTCTAAGTCGTCCCCAGTCGCGAGTAATAGGCTGGAATGTTCCATGGTCCCTAAGACGCTGATCAATTGCTTCAAACGTCTTCCTGTCAGGGCACCGTCGTTGTGAAAATCTGTCTCGATACAAACGTACTGTGTCACGACTATTACCCTGTGCTAATCCGTACTTCAAATTGGTATCTGCCAACTCCGCATTTGTAAACATAGCCCTGCCTGCAAAACAACTACGTGATGAACACTAAGCGAGTGATGCAATGTGCTGAATGCTACGACTGTACAGCAATGTGTGGCGTGTCGACACGAGCAATGCAGTCCAGATTACCTTCAGTCAAGTGGCCCACCTGGCGGTTAACCTAGAAAGTAAAGTACATTGTAAAGAACCAATACATTCGGTATTTGGGACATTTTCTGTACGAAGTGTTATTTACGATGTAATGTAACGAGATGTAAGGAATTGAGTTCTACCATGGTAACTAAGCGTTTCCGGACATATGTCCATATCACAAATTTTCTATCTTTGTGTGTGTGGAATGTTTCCTGAAAGTTTGGCCATACCTTTTTGTAACACCCAGTAGCTGTTCTGATCATGAAATCATGAAATTATGAAAATTATATTTTTGTAAAGTATCTACTACCCAAATAATATTAACGTGTAATTATTTTGCAAAAAAAATTTGATGCACAAGGATTTAAACCTGCGTCTAGTAGCTCATCTACCGCGCACTTTTCCCCTACACCAATTAACCTCGATAAATATATGTTTTGTTTATATGTATATATATATTGCATGCATTATAAAATACTGTATAACATTTTATTAAAACTTAACTTCGTATAATCAATCAAAAATTACATCAATAGAGCGTTATTTTCTAAGCAAATAAATGCCTGTTGTAACTTAAACGTTACGACGGTTAAATTATCAGTAATTTTTTGTTACATAAAGATTAATATCACCCTTATGTATTTGCTTGTCGAAACAATCCATTTTTCTCAGTGGCATATTTGTGCGCATTGGCGCGTGCCTAGAAAAACACACGCACACGGTTCAACAAATTATAATGTTCTTGGGAATAACACTTTTTGCATTACTCATGAACATTTGAATAAATTTCGAAGAGAAGTGCAGGCCCTACACACATAAAAAAAATGCATTGCTATTCAGTGTAAACAATAATATAAAAACGGACACAGATTAGTCACGGTATGTTTTGCATCGTTTTTAATTCAAAATATGTTAAAAACAATATATATGTACTGTACATATATATGTATATATACACATATACACATATATACATATATGTATATGTGTATATATATATATATATATGTGTGTGTGTGTGTGTGTGTGTGTGTGTATAAATTTATCTTTTGTGTTTTTCACCACGATCTTGTTTGTTTACTTGTGCAAATTCTTTCTTTCTTCGCCAACGCAATGTTACCGTTTCGTCTTATTTATTTTGCGATGAGAAGTTGTTTTCTTACCCATCGTATCTTTACACGTAATACAATACGCCGCTCGTTACTGCAGATAGTATATAAGCGGTCGGGCCGACGCGGCGACGCGACGTGGCATCTCCGCGTACAATGCACACACACTCTCTTGACGGCATTGCAACTAGATATTTTTACTTGCACGTGGCTGCGCGCAGTACTTCAGTATTTTATGCATCACGCGAGAACTGTAAGGCTTTTGTTCTATAGTAATACATGAAACTGAAGAGTAAACTTTGCGTAACGACCTCTGTATAAGATTGCAGAAATTTATTAATCCTATACAACAACAAAACAATTTTCCATCCCACAGTAAATTGATCGAAAGGAAAAATATCCTAAAACTACTATTTAAAACTTATATTTCGGTCATCGCACAGTAATTAAACTCATATTCCATGAAATAGTGTCACTTCGCGGATCTAATGCAAACTTAGAATTTTTTTTTTAATTTGGGCGAGTGAATCTAATATGTATGATGCATTATAAAAATCGACTAACTTTCTACTTGCAGCACAGGTAATTTATTTATTCTTAAATTAATTAACATTTTCAGTATTTTCCAACAAAAAGGACCATTTTTGGTGCAAATTCCCCCTTAAGACTGATCCTGCAGTACGACTGGCGCGGGAATTCCGCCAGGCAGCGCGGGCGTCTCCAAAACCACACTAGCAGTAAATAGCGCCAATATGTCTACTAGCGCACGCTGGGAGGCAGACGGAGGATGACGGTTGGGGCACACAGTGTTGCCAGTAGAGAGTGGCGGCACAGGGCCGAGGCAGTATTATCAGCGGTAACTTGAGACGACAACACTTGGGCTGTTCTATCAGTTACACTCCTCTGAGCGCTCTTCTTCAGATAATATTTTTCAACTCCTCCGCTGTACAGCAGATACATGCGTGCGGTGAAAACCTATACATAGGGCCACGATTTTGTCGCAAAAAGATTTTTGCCCCACTTTGTTTCAGTGTTTCTCGTGCACATCGGCAGTTCTCCTTCATGATTACTGGCAGCGTGTCTTTGTTCAGAAACGTTGCGCATTTGACTGCACCAATCAGAATAAGATTATTGTGACTCCGTACGTCTGTAATTTGCCAAGGCGAGTGAGAGTAAAATCATCCAATCACAGACGATGTAGCGGAACTGCATGTGTGCACATGAAGCATTGAAGCCAAATGTTGAAAAAATCTTTTCGCCATAAAATCATGGCTCTACCAATACATATATGTAACAACTGAAAATATATGTTTACCGACAAACGTAATAAATTGTAGGTTTCAGTATGCTACCAGATTACTTCCTTGAAATTTGTAATTTTTTTTCTTTTTTTCAAGCACAAAGCACTGACCTCTTCTAAATCTCCCTGCAGAATCAGATGATATACCAAACCAAGAAAATTTTTCAAAAGTAACTATTTAACATATTACAGTATGGGTAACGTTAAATGAAAACATATTTTTGTATTGTCAACTACAACATATGTATATTTCGAATTGGAACAAGAATTTAAGTTATGAGTTAATGTAAATTATCTTGTACATAACGCATACACATACTGCTGACAGATGACACGAATACACACATTTATTTTTGCCTACGAACTTTACAATTAGTTTCAACTAAATATTTGATTTTACAGTTTTGTGATAAAAGTGATACACTACCAGAAGTGGCCTTGAAAATTATTCTAATGCTATTAAGTTATTTATAGTTAGTATTATGAGAGCGAGTGTGGCGGTGAAGACGTCGTTACAGATGATATTGCGGTTAATGAGAAAATATTATGTATGTGTGTAGTAAGCAAACAAATATGTAGTCTACTCACTGTTGCTAAAGTTGATGATGGAGTAAATGAGAAAACTATTTAACTAACTAACACTTGTGTAATTGCTAGAGACCAGAAAAATTCGCTGATTCACTGACCTCTATGCTAGCCTCGAAGAATATCTGTGTACTCAAGAAGACAGCAGCTGTACATTGGCTGTTCACTTACACAGTGAAATGGGTCTTCATTTAGTTACGTTTTTCTTATTGGATCAGCGACTTCCAGGAACTGTCATAAGAGTCGAGGGCCAGTTGCGAAAGTAACACGAATGTATAGAAGTTACAATTATAGCTTGTTCCCAAAAGAAAATGTGAATTATTCAGGTCCCAAGTGGTTGCTATTTATTTACTCAGAGTAAACAAACTGCGGTAAGTTGAAGCACTTGATATGCAATATTATTGAACCACAAAAACTTAAATCACTTGTAATTTACTAACATGGAACTAGTTTTCTATTACATAATTTCCATGCATTCTGGTAATACACAACGATTTAGCAGCACGAAATTGTTTAGAATTACACGCTATTTCACAAGAAAATAGACAGAAGGGACATAGCTCAACACGTAGTAATGTATAATGTTATACAAATTAAGAATATCGAATTATAATTTATAATAAAGCTGAATACAGTAATTCAGATAACTAAACAGCAACAGTTGGTTTTTTCATAAAATTGTTCGTTTGAAAAAACACTAAGCAAATCAAGCAACATGAAGCACTCCGTAAACATAGGCTACTGAATACAATTGTAATGCATTCTGGTTAAATTAAACTACATGGAAATACATTATATTTAACAACAGAGCAGATATATTATATCAACATCACGTAATTCACATAGTTAAATATCACCAATTCAGAATATTTCATTATAATTATTATAAAAAAATGAAAATAGTATCTTACAATTATTACCAGTTAGTCAGGATATTGCAAATACTGTAACTAAACCGCATCATTAGAAATATGTTAGTGTTAAATTGACCATGTACAAAAAGACTTTTTTTTTTTCTAATCATTGGTGTTTAAAGAACAAAGTTGTTTTAAGTTTGAAATGTTTTCATATAGTAATTTTGTTTATTGTACTGCGGTTCGTAAATTATTATTTTTTTTCTAGAGTTTACAAGTTTTTGGGACACTTTATTTCGATAAGTCACCAAAGTTTTACTATTAATAAGTAAATTTATCATAAAAATCCTTAAAACTAGGACATAATAACCGTTTGTGTGACCTAAAATCAGTGTCTGTTCAAATATGCTAACATGTAACATTCTTAACATTGGTTTTCATGTAAATTCCATGCATTCTCATTATGTGCGACTTTGAGTAATAGAATAGTTCACAATAGAGCAGAATATTACAGTTATAGGCTATATATAAATATCATTGAACATGATACAAAATTGGGATATTGTATACACGTTCACTCAAATTACTAAGCAGTAACATTAATTTTTTATGATAACGTTTTCATTACAATAATCAAACAATGGCATAATTTAGCCCTCAATTTTCATACTGACCATAATTTCCACGCACTCAAGTTACGTACCGGGCATAGCATAAAACTGCAGGATAGTTCACAACAAAGCAGATGATGAAAGTTAAGTAAACTGTACATAAACATCTCATAGTTTATTAGAGAACAGCATATAAGAATTACCAATACGATTATTCCAACTATTAATAAGGTTTTTTCTCGAGCTTCTAAGATATACTCAGGTTCTTAATTTCCTAGGTGTTCTGCCATCCACTATTTCGGGAATCATACAGTCAAAAAAAAAAATTCCGTAAAAGGGGTAACATTTGTTCCTTCCAGAGTGCAACATCGCGCACAATCCTGTCAACAAAAAAGTCAGCAGGAGAATGAACAACAATGTCACAGAATGTTCTTTTGGCAATGTTCAGTTGCCCCTGCACCTGGAAATAATAATCATGGTTTCTTTTCAGTTGCAAAACAACGTTCTCATTTAATTCCAGGCTTATGTTGCCAGTAGATGAGTATAGTTCCTCCGGAAGCACAGGCTGCAGGCTGTGAATGTGTGGATTTGCGGCCGCCATCTTGGATTGCGTCATTTCCCCCAAAAGAACTAAACATTTCCCATTTTCCCTTCAATTTCCTGTTTTTCCCACAAAATGTCCCGAATTTCCCTCAACATTTTCCCAATTTTCTAAAAATTACGCTATTGCCAAATCAGACTGAAGGAGGCAGAATTTTAAGCCATTCTGAGTAAAAAAAGTAGCCTGATTGAGCAGTTGATTCTTAGAAAAATGATGGTTATTTATTATCCAGAAGACTAGATGATTGGAATTTACAGCTTCTTTCAAAATTTCTGCAAATTGATATAGAAGTATTTCTTATCGTTAAATTTCATCCCCGTAGGATATTAGTAAGGTGTTGAAATGTAATTTATGTGTTTTTTAATTTTCTATTTGCTGTTTTCAAATTTATGTTTCCTTTACCTAAAACGTGTGATAACGTATTGTAAAATATTTTAGTACTGTCAAATGAAATTAGAACCCTGATACCTAAAATGTAGTACTACAATTCTGGTTTATAAGTACGCAATTTTTTTTTTGCAAAACTGTTAATAACTATGATTTTGTAGTATACATATTAATTCAGTAACACACTGTTGTAATTTTATATGAAAAAAATAACACCGCACCTAAACATTTTCATCTGCCTTTAGTATTGAATAAATAGTACTGTTGAAATTCATCATTATTAGTATAATAAACTGAAAAGTTTCATTGGTCACGCCCCGTTACGAGCTAATGTTGCCATGTCGCAGAAAAACTTTTCCGCACCATAACAGTTTCTTCACAGTAGCTAAACTTCTTAATAATATGACAATAGAAAAAGAACTATTCAGTAAACGTCCGGCTACTTCTCAGTTCCGATTAAACGCAGCCTGCCGGCACGCCGCTTACCTCGCCGAGGGCTGCTTATCGTACCAAGGGCAGCTGATCGCCGCGCGACAATTAGGTATGACAACACTGCACGCTCTTACGCATGTTTCCTAGGTCAACGGCACATCTTGCTGTCGAGCACGTCGCTTCGGCGGCCGTCTTCCGTGCAACACTGGCATGCTATTTACAATTTGCTAATTTGTGAGTAAACTATTAATGATAGATAGGTGCCCCCGCGGACTTTATTATTCTACTCAGCAAAATAAACAGTGTTGCATGCGCAATAAACATGCAGTTAACTTAGTCTGTTTTTTTTTTAGGCTATTTCAGCTTTTCAAAAATTTTAAACCTACCAAAAAATACTTTATAAATGAGTTTTTAATTTTCTAAACATGTACCACCATTTCTGTTATTTCATAGAAGAAAATGCAATTTGAATGAATGTTCTAAATTTAATACACCCAGAGATATGAGAATCTGATTTTTAGCATTGAAAGCCCTATGACCCCCTTCTTGGAGGAGCAGCCTTAAGTTGGCCTCTGATCTCCCTAGCGCTGTTATCAGGACGGGTAGGCGAAGAGAAACTGATATCCTACCGTCCGGGGGCCACCTACCAGGTTGATACTAGCAGGGCGGAAACCATACTCTACATAAGTGTAACATATTTGTAAGTTGCAGTAGTTGTGCTCGGGAATACGTATATACCATTCAGGATATGCGAAAACTATTATAAAAAGTTGCTACGTTTTACTTACGTCCGTAAAAATACGCAAGGTTTCGAAAAAAACTATTCAGTCAACCAAAATTAATGGAAATGCTTTATTAAGGCAAACCTAAAAATAGAATATATTTATCCTACTACAGAACAATAGTCAGAGAAAATGTCAGACTAAGTGATGAGATCACTGTGCCTACAGTATCTGCTTAGAAACACATCGTCACCATATTTCTTTAATTATATATCAAAGGGCACTGTAAAAAGATGTACAAGGTGTGTTCGTAATAATACTTGGCTATGGAAAAGACCTGCAGCACGCAATACCACACATTAAATTACAAGTAAAATAATCTAAAATCAACCTTCTTAAAAAAATTTTTAAATTGTTAGCTAAAAAATTACTTTTAAATGTATATTCTAGGTAACTCGTCATAATATAGGCGTACGTAGATAGAGAAATATAAAATAAAATATATTTTCAAAATACTATATATGTACATACATAAATGTTTAAGATTGAGGCGCTATCCATTATACACGGTACTAATTTCATCGTTTAATTACAAACACTACACAAAACACAAAACTATAGCGCCTCAAGCCTTTATTTATGTACATTATATTGAAAAAAATATATATTATATTGAAATAATATATATTATATTGAAGAAATAAATACACCGAAAATGTATATGTGTATTGCGAATAAATAAACATATGTATTATGTAAATTATATTGAAAAATTATATATGTACTGAAAATGTATATATATATATATATATATATATATATATATATATATATATATATATAT
>PNEQ01062646.1:50647-71998 GCA_003012365.1 Medauroidea extradentata | reverse complement strand
CACTAGTGTACTTGCACTCATATATCAATTATTTGTTACATATTACATTTCAAAACTTTCACAAAATAGCAGACAACGTGCACTGTTCATTAAAGTACTCTAGAAAGATAACTATCCATACTACATGTATGAAACAAAAATATTCTTACAGAAAAAAAGACACTCTACATTTTATATCCAGTTAATTTTTGTTAAAAAATGCACAGTTTCTTTGATATTCTCGCTCATTTGAGCCAAAATTCAGATTTAAGGAAGTTATGTTACTTTTTTGGAAATAGTCCAAGCTGTGTAGTTTGAGAATGAAATATGATATATTGATGAAACAAAAAGTGTCATACAGGAAATTTTATATTCTTTAAATTTTGTCCCCATATTATTTCTTGTAAAATGTACCGATTAGAAGTAATTAATTATTTTTTATTTGAAAGTGTTATTTTTTCAAAATGGCGGCTATCCTACACCTTTGGCGATGGTAGACACTTCAGAATCGTATTCCTTAGACTTTTTCCGTTAAGAAACCGTTGGGTTCAATTCTGTTGCAATTAGTTCCCCAGATGGCCATAAATTTGCATAACTTTACTAGACTAATAGTCGACTCCTCTCCCATCTCCTGTCACCCTGCCAATTTATGTGTCACTGTCTTTAATGACTTGCTGTCGACGAGAAGTAAAGCTTACGTACCTCTCTATAACATGCCGTATGTTTGGTGTTATCACAGTTTACGTATCGAATTTCTTTTTAAAGATACGATAAGTTCATTTGTGTTAAAAATACTACAACTAACATCACATTTAAGGCCATGGTCCATCATTTGTACTGCTTTCACAGTTTTTTTTTAATTCTTAAACACCAACATACATCTAAAAATTGGTGCACAGTGTTATGTTTATTTTGTCTTTTATAATATAAATTAACATACTTTACACAGTGTTCAACAAAACTATCCTACTGTTTTTCGATATATGTTCTCGTTGAGGACTAAAAAATAATTGTCGTTAAAGAAGCAGAAATGAGGAGCAAACATTCAAAACCAGACATGTCCAAAATCCCAAAAATGAGTAAAATGCACTTTCTAAATAAACAAATCGTGTTACTTACGAGTATGAACTCAGGCTTCATAATAAACGCATGTCTTATTGAAATGGGTATGTTTATTCTCAGTTAGTGCAATAAAATATGTTGTTTGTTCACTTTTTCTACAGCTAGAAAAGGTGGACATGTCAGATGTAGAATGTTTGTCCCTAAAACGATTAATCATAGACTTAAGATTCCTATTAACTATGTTAATAGCAACACAGTTTGTGTTAACATTAAGTTAACATTTAAAAGTTATGTTTCCTTCGAAGTTACTGTACAGTTGCTTATTTTTAAAGAACATTTGGGCACTGCTATGCATAAGTAGTCAATTGTTACATATGTATAAAATATCTTTCAACTTAAAATCATTTCTACAATAAGTATTTTTATCTTACATCCCGTTGTTTAAATATTGACTTCATAAGACAAAAACTTTTCTTTTTACGAAACTTTTTGAAATCTTAAAAAGGTTTATGTTAAACAGATACCTTACAACTGGTGCATAGTATAATGCTGCATAACACCGTTAACTTATCTATGCAGCAGCAACAGTTTAGCTGTGTCAAAGGCAGTGTTTGAAGAGTGTTGCATGCTGTGGAGACAGGGCATGTATGAGCCTGGCTGTTGTTACAGAACCTGGTCCAGAGGCGGGCTCGGGTACGTCCAGCTACCCACACGTGGTGGTCGCGGCAGCCAAGACAGTGCCAGACTTCAGCCAGCAAATAAGGAACGTGACTGTGCCCATGGGACGAGAGGCAGTGCTCAGCTGCTCTGTCACTGAGCTGGGCAACTACAAGGTGCGTATACCTCCTTATAAACATTAAGAGCTCTTTACAGCTGGCGTTTGAACTGTGCTGCAGCGAGTTAGGAGGAAGGTTTGTGTAAAACATATTACTAAACACGCGCTCGATATCGTTACCTAAGAACATTATTTAAAACTGTGATTTCCGTTATCTAGAAACTACGCTTAGAAACATGGTTATGTGGTACTTCTAATTGCCGGCTTTTTCCAGAATGCTGACAAGTTAAAAATACCAAGCGGAATCGTAAAAAAAAAAAAAAAAAAAAAAATAGAGAGAGAGAGAGAGAGAGAGCAGAGTGTGCTGGACCTTACTTTGCACTTTCCGTAAATGAAACAGTAGGTTAACCTATTAAGGTCGCATATGAAAAAGGCAATGATCAGAATACTGAATGAACTTTTCGCACTTGAGGCGCTATAAGTTAAACAAATTACTCAAGCCTCAGGATTTTAAAATTTATATGTATTTATTATTTAAAAATCTGTGTTTTTTATATACGTCCACAGAACTTATTTATCTACATACGCCTATATTATGATAAATTACCAAGAGATGGGTAAATTTAAACCTAGGACACACCTGCTATATAAATAAATTAAGGTGGCCACCTACCCCACGCTTCAAATTCGTTGCAGCATGTTCGTAAACAGGTTTTTCTACAAAAATATTCGACGTGTGCCCATTGTACCAACGTACGAAAAGAAAAGAAACTTCAGATAAAGTCGAAATCTCATTGTTAAGACGCCAAGCACATTAAAAACCCGGTTTCTAAGCCCTCCAACATGGCTAAAAACGACCTTTTTAGATGTCCGTATTCCAAAATGTATTAACCGGATGTATGTGAAACTCATGTTGCGACCTGCGCTGAACCTACTTGCAGACTATCGACCAATAAAATTATATGGTCACCGCTTAGTGTCCCATAGTAAAAACCGTTCGGCGGCAGCTTGCACCCTAGTTCAGCGCTTGGCTCGTTGAGGCGACGCGGCATTTGATGTGCGCTTCAAGGTCCGCCTTACTGCTCCGTCGCTTTTAAGCCTCTCATGCGCGGGTAGTCGGCGCCATAAAAACTATTTTTTTTTTTTTTTACTTTTTAGTTCACATTTTATTAAGAAGGCTTTTGAAGATTTCTTTTACTTTTAATTTTTCCCACTAGAAAAAATGCAAAATTTCGGAGTGAAGTAAATGAGTGTCACTGAGAGCGCCTTCTTCGTTGATTATTATTCTGCGCACTCGTGTTCTGCACCATTGCCATAGAGGAACAGCAGACACATAGGAATTAAACTTGTGTAGCATCGTATCGGTGTCACAGCACAACATACGCATAGGGTCGTCCATCAAATTGATGTGGAGTTTTCGGTGCTATTGTAGCTACGATATTTTTGAAGGTGCAATCGATTAGCTTCCGCTCGGAGATTTGATTCACCGTTTTTACCACCAACATATGATCACTGTTTTTATTTTAACGGCTGGCACCGTGGTGAACGTAGTCATCCAGCAACTGTACTACTCACAAGACCAGTACTCCTTTAACAATAGATCTTCCAGGGATGGTAAAAGTGGGCTATAGCCTTTAATATCTTTCAAAACTTCTCTAATTCCATATGTACAGAAACGTGCAATTATTTTGTAATCTGCACAGAAACGCGTTAGCGGTTGATTATCAGTCGGTCTCGCCAGTCAAAAAATATTCGTATTGAGTACGATTTATCCTTCTATATGAGAACAGCCAAGCATATATCTCACCACTTCGCAAAACTCATTACCAACAATATTCCATTGTGTCATATTGAACTCGTAAAGTATGACGTTATCTCCAGGTGATTTTATTTTAAGTCAAGTGGTGTCGATCGTTGCGATTTCCGAGTACAAGCAGGGTGTCACCATAGACCTTTCACTCTCGTCACTAAGTTATTGCTAGCAATTTCTGAGAACTGAAGAAAACAATGCTGCGTCATTATTATGGTTTGTGCACAGCCGTTTAAAGTTAGCACAAAGCACGTCCAACACCTCCGACTGCCTGCGTACCATAAAATCCTTTCTGGTAAATATCTGAAAAATTGCCTTCCACCGAATTTGTTGCTGTACTTTAATAACAGTAAACAATCAATGTTTCTAATCGGCCGTGATGCTCTTGTTGCGGTTTAATAGTTACCGATTTTGTACACTGAAAAAAAAAAAAATTATTGGTAACAGCAAAATATTTGGTCATTATAGACCTTACCAAATTTTTTTTGTGGTGACAACCAAATGTTTTTGTTGACCTCAATAAAGTTTTGCCGTGACTAACAAAATATTTTGTAACCACTTCAAAAATATTTCGTGATGTCCATGTTGACGAAACATTTTGCAGTCACTACAAAACCGTTTTCTCTGTGTAACCGTGAATTAAAAAAAAATAAAGACTGTGCTTCATATGTCAAATACTGTCGACCTCATCATCTCCACTGTTCGTCCTGTTGTACAGATCTCTATCACATGTTCATAAAAATCGGATGTACCTTATATTCTTCCACCACATGATACACATGCCATTTGAATAACCAAATTTTTGGCTTGTCACATTTGTCCCACCATTTTGCATGAATGAGTATTGACGTTTCTTCGAGGACAATTGACTTCAACTATCGTTGAATATGATTTCACATTAGCATTTATAAATAGTGACGCATTAAAGTGCCACAACACATCTATGGATCTAGCTTAAGTGCCAGATTTCACATAGAAACGATTTATGCATGATCACTCTGTGACGTTACATAAATGTAATGTGTGTCTTGTATACGCTGCTAGAAAAAATTTCTGTGAAGTTAAGGAAAAGTACAAGCAAAAAATTATCCAGTAATCTTAATAAAATAACGGACACTCAGTTTTGCTTGATAATGGAACTTTCTGTAAAATTAATTCCATTCTCTTCACAAAAATGGATCTTCTTTAAATTACTTACACACCATTTTCCATAAATTCGACATACACTTATTAGTTACACTTTATCGAGACATTGACATACAATTTGGTACCCTGAATAAGTTTTTGAATTTGTCAGGATTCGAACCCACAATCTGGAGACACTCGAACCGATGTACCACAGCGATAAGATAGTCTATGAATAGGTGAAGCGAGGAGAATAAAAGATGTGTGTGGTCTCCTCGGGACAGTTCAGTCACTTATAGTCCGAAGCTGAGGAGAAGGCAAGGCTCAGGAATGCGGCTGGGCTTAATAATAAGCAGAGGTCTATGCGGCCTCAACTACCACCCTGCCATTCTGCCTTGCCTTCTCCTCAGCTCCCTACTATACATGCTGTTCGGCTCTTTGCCCATGCGCGATACGAGCCCTTGGCTGTATTACTCGTCGCTCTGCATCTCTTCTCTTTGTTTCGCACCAGTGTGCATGCACATAAACTCTAGGTGTCATAGTGATCATTAATGCTTACATTTTGTAAAGAGAAACAGTATATTTTTTTACAATAAGTAGAAACATATTTTTGTGAATTTATAGAAAGTTACGGTCAAACATTCGTAAACTGAAAATACGGACAAATTTCCATAGACAAAAAATTACGGATGTCACTCCCGTAAAATTACAGTACTTTTCTGTAAATGTTTCCGTTAATTTACGGAATTTTTTAACAGTGTATTAGTAGCGATATCTCTTAGTTACGGTCGACTGAGAGGCTTTTGTAGGATAATAACCTCTATGATGATTTCTTAAAGCCACAAAAAAAAAACTGAGAGTCGTTCGGACGGAAGAACTGAAAACCTTCCTAAGCGAAAAACCTACGTCTCGCGTGCCGCGGATGTGAACGTGAAGGTGCAACTGTTTTAACTAGTGCGATATCTCGTATCGCCCTTGCATAATACGGCCAGAAAGGTGGTAGCACAGGTCTTCAGATATCAATCCGGCTCGAGTGACAATAGCTGTACCTCGTCCCTTGTTGGCAACATTTGTGTAAACGTTTTGCAATTGGAATACCGTAAGGTCTTGAGTTAACACTTCTTGTAAAAAGGCAATGCATGTTTATGGGTTACAATGTATAATTCCAGGAACGCAAGCCTCTCGCAGAACCTAACACAGCACAAATATGCAATATTAGCATAGTTAAAAGCCCTAAAATATTTACCACACGAGCTAACACATAAAATCTCAGATAGGCTGGGCCCACAAGCGTGAAGGTTCGTCGTCTAAAGCGCATTATGAGACCAAAAACTGTTTTAATAGGCTTTCGCACCTTAAAAACCACGACAATGTGACCCATGTAACTTTTCAGCCGCCACTTTAGCAATTTTCAAAGATCTCTGCCTATCCTTAAGTTGCGGCTACTCGTGAAGTGGTAACACTTTTGACTTACATACAGGACTTCGACTCATGCCTCAAGGAAAATATTCGTGTGCATGTTTAGGCCTGGTCACACAGAACGCGGGCTGCCGCAGCGGACTTCGCCGCGGGTTGCCGCCTTATTTGTGTTGTATACAATTGTGTTGCCAATGTCATACAGAGGACGGGCTGCCTCAGCGAGCCAGTTTGGATCGCAGCGGCGAACGGGCAGGTTGTCACAAAATACGTATTTGCCGCGACGGGAAGTGCACAATGTGAGATATTGAAAGGTTGATTGAAAAGGTCCGGGAGTACACATTCTTGTACGATACGTGTCATCCAAAATATAAAATCTTGTTAAGAAATCTGACGCATGGAAAACAACAGCTGTCGAACTGGGTGAGAAAATAAAGTTTAGTTTTACGTAATTAGCTATATAGGCTAGTTGAAAAGTATACGGAAAGCACTATTTACTGTACTAAAGCTACATGTAGACATGTGAGCTTATAATTTGTTTTTGATAACGGGTGAAGGCTCATTTAAATTACTGAAATCTTTCATAGTGGCTATGAAATTATTTGCACTGAATTCTTACCGAAAATCTGTGACATCTTTCAATAAATTTCTGTAAAGTATTAAACAATAGTTACTGAAAACTTTCATAAACAACACGTTCTGTTAATATACATGATAATTACAGTACAAAAAATTACTGGAAAAAGTATCCATTACTATCCGTTAACTTACAGATGACAAGTAGCTTCACTTACGGAAACTCAGATATTTATGAAACTTCTTTAAAATACAGCCCAACAATGTTTTGTACCCGTCATGCTTTAATATTATCATCGCACATTTACATATTTTCAATTAGTAGAGGAACAACACTTTGTTTTACTGTGTTTCAAAAGAGATTTTCACGAATTAACCAGTAATATTCATAACTTTTTCAATAAATTCACATGAGTTCTTAACAGTGTCGTTTGTAGTCCAAAAAAAAGTTATGTACTAATTAGCATCTATTGTTTCAACTGAAACAGCCAAAGAGAAATTGAAGAAACTACAAGACTCTTAAATTAAGTACAAGACTTTCACCAAAGGTACAACAGGACAAGGCACAAAATGCAAAAAGTGGCCATGGAGTAGTCAATTGACGTTTTTTACTCTAAACTTGCAGCTTGTCCAACGATCTCCAATGTTACAGATTCACAGGACCCACAGATGACAGACATTGCAAACCCAACCGAACTTATAGTCTCTATCAAACCATCAACACCTACAGAGCCTTCAAATTATTCCGAAAGCTCATCAATAAATCTAGATGAAGAGTACAATTTTTCATCGTCTGAAATAATGGCGCCATCAAAACCAGCACACGTCTAGAAGAGGAAGAATGAAATGGAAGAACTGGACAAAGTAATAAGTTTCTTTTTTAAACTTAATTGTATAGATCATTTGTTTTTGAACTACGGTCAAACAATCAAAACTTTCTCCCTAAGAAAACAAGCTGTGCTTAAACTGCATCTCGCACGGTTATTTGCAGAGGCTGTAGCGAACTAGTTGCACAGAGTACATCAGCTACGGTAGTTCTTCAGCACTTCCTCGTATGTCCAGTACAGCTTCTCAGGAGTATGGCGTACAAGATTCAGCAGTTATACGTTTTGAACATCGTCAAACCTTGATTTCGTGTGTAATTTTTCTGGAGTGTTTTAAATATTGAGTGACATGCTTTCGTGTGTAATGTTTAGTTATAATTTTATGAGTGATGTGGATGTGACGGCACACTTCTTGCAAAGGAAGGTAGATACGTTATTACAGCTACCTTGCTTTGGCTTAGTCTTTTATTTTATAAAACGTACTAGTTTTTGGCATACTGTCAAATAAAGGTCTGTTAACACTACCTCGAACAAACGGCGAGTCTTTTTTTTTTTTAACTTATTGGTCTTCTCCTGTCGTGTATTTCATTATGGTTAGCCTTATTAATTCATGTAGTTCCTCGAAACACTCTCGCGACATTCTAAAATATTTTTAAAATCGGTCTTCATGCAATTGTAGTTCTATTCATAGACGGCGAAATTATCCCAATGTTTCCCTTTTTTTATTTATTTCGTGTACCCAGCGTTGTCTTCTTTTCCTTTTGCTACACTTGGCCAACAGCGCAAGAACTTCTTCTTCATCGGTACTAGACATGACGAAAGTCTGTAAAGTCTGCGCGCTTTGCAAAGGCCACAGCCACAGTGACTTTTCCCACACTTATCGCTGGCGGCATGCCGCACTCTGTGTGGCGTCACGAAGCAGTTTACCGCCGCTGACTGCCGCAGTATCGTAGCCCGCGTTCTGTCTAACCAGGCCTCCGCGACCATAATGGTGTTGTCCGCCCATGCGGTGTTCGAAGAACTCGTCTTGTAGTATGTGTTTGTGAACGTTTTGAACTACATGTATACCCTTCGATCGGAGAATTAGAGCAGTTTAATATTTAAAATGTAGTTAAGCTATTCAGCACATCTGTTGGATCACCCTGTTTGTGTGTTGTTTCGTCTCATCCAAATCGGAAGTATGCTCTCGGGCTGCGCTCGCCTTTGTCCTACTTGGGTCAGTTAAGGGTGATTTTTTATTTACTGGATGTATTGCCAGATGAACGGGCTCGCGACACTTATGTGAAGTATGTTAAGGACATTCTACATGAGGAAGCACAGAAGCAGGTACTGTGGAAGAGGCACTGCTCTAGTGTCAGCTGCATGCTGTGTACTCCAGCCTCAGGTTGCACGTGATTTACTGCCACGTAAAATAGGGCACTTAATTCTATAGTGATTAGGTGACTGTTCTCGGTTAGCCTTGATAAATGACGCCACGATAGTTATCTGTCATGATGTACGATAGATTATCCTTATTATAATCATACGCACGACTGTTTTGATAATAAACTTCTCTTTCTGACTCCATACTTTGTTATGCAAGGATACGAAGCTACTGCTGCTCGATATATCAGTCAGAAGTTTACCATTTTCAAGTTCTACGGACAAATTTAGAATCACTGCCAATTTCACGTTGCCAATGTTCAGTTGATTTGTGATTATGATTTCCTTATTTGCAGTGACGAAGGATTATTGAGAGTTAGTATTTATTGACATTGGCCCGATTACCAACTTTAAAAATTCACAGTTTTGATAGCCACTTATTAATTTTATTTTACAACGTACAAATTCAGCCTCAGGCTGGTTTACAATTGGTACGTGGTTAGAAACGATTAACATTACTGAACAAATATTAGTAATGAATATTACAATACTATTACAACAAAAATTGCATTATATTTATAATTGTAAGCATTACAAGGTTTTAAAGTATAAGTCTAACATTTCGTTAAACAAATAAATACTAAAATTTACTATTTGAATAAATCAGATAAAAACAAATATCTAAACATAAGGGAAAAATTTAAAAACAAAATTGTCAAGAAAAAAGTGCATGGGCATTCGTAATTATTGTCTATTGGAACTGTATCTGTAGCAGTAAGGGCTTATATTTCACCCTAAAAATGCAGTGCGAAAGATTTCTTAAATCTCCCGGTAGGCCATTCCAAGCCTTGATGGCCATATATAAGAACGAATGTTTGTAAATGGACTTTGAATATAGTGGTAGTTGAAAGGAATTTTTATTTCGTGCGTTGTGATTATGTACTGAGATAAAATTAATGAGACTTTCCGACAAATATGTTGGCAGATGGGTATCTAAAATTATTTTTAATTGAGTAGTGAAATTATATGATATTCTATCTTCCGTGTTAAGCAATTTAGAATATAAAAGTGCTTTCGTGACATGATTGAACATTTTAAGGTTAAAACAATATCTCAAACATGTGTTCTGTACGCTCCGTATACGATTTTGTTGTATTTTGCTTATATTAACAAACAAGCTGGCACAGTAGTTAAAGACTGATAGTGCTAACGCATTGCACAAATATAGTTTTATGTCAGTAGTTAACATATTCTTATGTCTGTAAAGAAGCTTCAAACGGAAGTAGGCCGACTGGATATTTGCTGATGTTTATTTTTGCCAGGATAGATTTTTTTCGGATGTAACCCCTAAGTTTTTATAGGAATAATTTGCCGGTATCATTTCCCCGTATACTGATATATCTTTGTAGCATAAAATTTTCTTTAATATTATGTATGATCCAAATATATAGTATGAGCTTTTTTTTTTTGGTTGAGTTTTAAGAAGTTTATTTCTCACCATTCCGATATAATTTGTAAATCACTGTTTATCTCCGAGATTTTCTCGTATATTTTATCAACACGACAGAATAGTAGTAACTTAGTGCCATCTGCGTACTGGAAACATTTTAAATATTTGAAATATGACACAATTTAATTTATGTAGAGTGAAACCAACAAAGGCCCGAGAATTTATCGCTGTGGGACACCTTTTGTCACAGAGATCCAGTCGGAATATAATTTTCCATTGCTAGTGTTGACTTCTACCTGCTGTAAACGGTTTCCTAAATAACTGAGTGGGTTCTAACTACCTGCCACCACGATAGGAATTAACATAATCTCCATCTGTAAAGTGCATTCAAATACCCTGTCAGCTTTATGCTTAGGCTGAATGGCTATGGCGAACCCTGGCCATCTGGGACTTACTGGTGAGGAGTGACGACCCTCCTTGCTTAATGATATGCAAGATGTCTCATGTCAAGCCATCGGGATCAGGTACAGCCGGGCTGCATTGCCATACAACTGCGGCAGCGACTTCGAACACGGTGATCGTAATGGATTCTCCTGAACTGACACCAAAAACCCGGCCAATCTTTAATTTCTACCCTGAACTTTGTCAGTTATATTTTCTGCAGCTTTGATTTCTTCCTGTGAGGATTTGGCGACGAACACCCAGAGGTTGTATTTTTGTGGGCAATAGTTTAAACCATAATCTCTTTGCTAACTGCTGTCATTTTCTAACTAACCACAGTCCTCTTGTCTTTTCATCGTTCTATCATCAAATACTTTACCTCGAAAATGGTACCAGCTTTACTGTTCCTTTCTAACACTTTTTGCAGCACTCGTTCGTCTCACATTTACATGCCTTCATCAGGATCAGATTCCCTTAGCGTGGCGCAGAGGGAACAACGTTCTTATCGGTTTTCTTTGCTTCACGAGACTTTCCATTATCTGTGGACTCATTACACAGTCTACACTACGGTGCCAATCTATATAATAGTAAAATTACGTCGTGTTCACCATAAAATGTTGGCTTCAGACCAGAGACTACTTGTATCTGTCTCCTGCCTAAATAAAACTATATCATTAATACTGGTCGAATAAATAAATCTTTAAATTAAATATTAATTCTATTTAATTTATTTCCAACGAACAAGTCGCAATTTCAAATATTTTCCTGCGAAAACAGAAGAAAATATTATTATTTACGTAATACCAATAGTACCAAATTTAGAAATACACATGACTTTGAGACAAAATATCCGGAAAAAAAATATATTTCCAACAGGAACCAAGTGTTAAAAAATATGTGGACAATTCGTTGAGGACTTTTGTATAAGTGTTAAATATAAATCTCATAGGTATATTAAAGTTAAATGGAGACGATATACCTCGATTAGGAATCGGGAAAAAAAAACATTTTGCCTTTTTTTACCTCGTTGGTGTGAAATGTAGATAATATACTCAAACTGAATTTTTGGTACTTACGTAAGCATCAGTCTAAAGTAAATGACACATTGATATCTTGACTACATCAGTAGATGTTGAGGATAATCAAAAAAACATTTCATGTATTCTCAAACCTCTTTACTGCGGAATTTCGAAAAATTTATGTTCTACTATAGGCTTTTGTAAACGCATCAAATTAAAGTAGAAATTACGAAGATAGCTGACTAGGTTGCGGCTATGTAAACGATCCATTAAAATCAATTAAATTAATTACCCCCCCCCCCTTTTTTTTCACTAAATGGGAGTCGAATTTCGAAAAGTCCTTGGAATACGTTGGGCATTTACGTAAACAAATTTTCAAGTGAAAAGCAACTATGTATCCTGAAGGGTTAAAAAGATATAGATAGTTAATCGAAAATATATTTCAGATTTTTTTTTCATTCCCTTAAAAGTTGATTTCAAAAAATTTTGAAATTCCTTAGTATTCAGTTTTATGAGGGTCTTAATGAAGTGAAAATAATGACGAAAGGCCGTCAGGTTCGAGCTGTTTCGATGATTTTTCGGAAACACGTTTCTCCCACTTTTCAACCCCTTAGGGGTCGAATTTCAAAATCCTTTCCTAATACTCGCCTTAGACCTAAGACGTCAGTCAGTGAACAGTTTAATATATAGAGCTTACGTTATTGCATTTCAGAGAACTTCGAAACACAATGTTGTAAAAATATATAATAATGTTTGCCCAAAAAAAATTTTGCTATAGTTCTCGAATAGAATACTGGGCAGTTGGGAGAATACACTCAAATAAATGAAACATTTTAGATCTTTGTGGAAAGGGAAACATGTTAGTTCGCATTTTTAAGTTACGCGAGAGATTGGACGTATTTTACTGATCATGACCTCACATGTTATATTAACCGCGGGCGTAAACTAACCCGTTGAGCCCCAGGCGTATTCTGGCGCTTGTTGAACCCCCAGTTAGCTTGCCGAACACCGACTGAGTACACGGAACTCCCGTTCAAGTTGATTATGCCCGAAGCAACGTGTTGAAGTTGACTATTTGAGAGACTTCTGGAGTCAACTGAGGTCAGCTGGCTTGTCTGAGACACGTGCTGTATGCTCATCATTAGCACGGAAAAAATGTGCAACACGTGTTTGGCAAAACTTATACGTGAAGAGTAAGAATGATACACATTAATGGCGAGATGGAAGAATAAAAGTAGTTTGACTAACACAATCTAACGTTTTTTGAAAGCTCTTTTGTATTTCAAGGTGGTATGAATTATGTGGGACTCAGATATTTATGTGCAAGGTAAAAATGAATCACAGTTATATTTAAATATAAAAACTACTGAAGAATCTTCCTACATTTATGGTCTAATTATAATACTTGTTTCTACGTGTACTTATGTAATTATTTACTTGAAAGTTAGATTGTGTGTCCGACTATGATAAATATGTGTAGGGTAGAATGGAGGGGTCATGTTTAGTTAATATGAGTAATGTAGTGACGTCTGTTCTGTATGTTAGTTATACATCGTGTTAGTTAATGTAAGTAGGTTTATATATGTATTTTTACGTATCAAATAGGTTAAAATTGTTAGGGTGAGTGAGAAATTTTGGTCAGCACTCAACATCGATGACTTTAGCGCTGGAAGAATGGATTTGTTTAAGAATAGTTAGGTTAAAGTAGGACTGTAATAGGAACTCGAACGGAAAGAAAGAAGTATTACAGCTGGAATAGGTATAGAGAAACTCCTGAAGGTATGAAATTTTTAAATTGATTTCTAATATACATATTACGTATGACAGTGAATGAAGAAAATACCTGAAGCTTTACACAAGCAATTTTAACTCCCGCTTATTAGCAGAATACTGTACGATGTATTTTACATTCATGTTGCACATCGAATATGTTGTTTGTTGTTGGTGAAAAGTAAACGTCTATACCGGACGGAACCTTCCATCTTGAATGATAATAATTCTAACTAATGGAAACTTATCCTATTCTACGAAGAATGTTACAAGCTACTGGATATGCCGTAACCATTTACAGTTACGTCATTTGGCAAGGGACTTGTTGCACTTTCAAAAAGGAAAACATCGTCGTAAATTAAGGTGAGAAAATTGAATATCTAGGTTTGTACTTCAAGACAAAATACAGAGTTAAGTCACGAACTACAAAGGGTTGCTTTCCTTTATCTCTCAAACAATATTTGTTAGTGCTTGCAAAGACATGTGAAACGCTTCATTACGCTTGAAAACTAAAAAATTTAATAGATTACAAGCATGTAAGCAAAACTGTATACGAGATAACAAGAGTAAAGGTAAGGGTTAAATTATATTTAAATTAGTGGTAATAATACTAATAGCAGCAGTCGGGAGAGTTAATTTTTTAATCGTGAAGATGAATAATATTCGCGCGTGTTTTTACTACAAGAAGGTATTTATGATGAAAAATTCTGTATGTGAGCATGAAGTCTGATGACATCAGAGTGTTATTAGAGGTATGTACCAGTGAGAAAATTATGGAATCTAGTTTTCGATGGGAAAATTTTTTAACCCTATTAGTGAAGACTTCCGTTGAAACTTAGTGAGAATCGACGTCAATAACTTCTATACACCAGTGCAACAAGTGCGACAAGACATTTGCGTTTGCTTATGCTACAAGAAGGCATGGAATGTGTAAATGTTAAACGAACCCGCGTCGTACAGCATAGGCCTACTTATATGGGAACAGCCGTAGACTGTACACTCGTATTGACAATTTAAATACCGTGAACCGGGGCTACACTGAGAGAAAGAAATCGTTCACATAACAAAATATATTTGTTTGAGGAATATGTGTTTTACTGAAACATGCGATGTTTCACTTAAAAACGCCTTGTTTACAAAAAACATACAAATTTTTTTACTGTAACCAGGTAATATGGTTGAACATATTTGTTTCAGTTAAACAATATTTTATTGGCATAACCAAGTCGCAGTTAGTTGTCTCAGTCTATATTTGTGGCAATAAACTGAATTTTCACTTGAAACATTCGTTGTTGTTTCTCTCAAACAAATGTAGTTTGGTTAGCGCAAACATTTGTGATCAAACATGTAATTCGGTTCTACCAAATATATACTTGTTTAGCCGTATACGTACTTAACATTTGTTTGCGTGAAAGATGTAATATCACTGTTGTGTTAAACAAACAGTTGTTTGTATAACGTGATCAAGATGTCGGACACGCTGGCAACTTATTCGTTTTGGTTAGTTATGTTTTTGTTTCATTCAATATATAATTTCGTTAAAATGTGGTTATTAATAATAAACAATGTAACAAATGCGACCCATTAATTTTCTATCGGTTTAATAAACACATGCCCAATTTTGTTAGCGCTCCCTGATATATCATCATAACCCAACCGTTGTTTAACAGTTATGCAGGTCTAGTGGTTAAGGTAATAGTCGTCTACTTTTAGGTTTTCGGGTTCAAATCCCACATCTGCCAAGAAATTTAACTTTGTATAAGAACATGCAGTACATGATTAGAAACGTGAATAGTATCTCCGAATTAGGAAAATCGGCGAATAATTAATTTATTTTCAATTTTAAACAACCGGACAATGGCAGGATTGTTACCTAAAACATTCTTATTGTTTCACTCAAACAAATGCAGCTTGGTAAGCACAAATATATTTCACCAAACATATTATTTAGTTCTACCAAATGTATATTTGTTCTGCCATATATGAACGTACCATTTGTTTGAGGGAAACCAATTATATTTTATAGTACAATTTCTTTTTCTCAGTGTACTTTGACAACTCAAAATTTTGGTTTTTATGTTATTTAATGACGAAAGTTTCAAGCATTAGCTATAAGGATAAAAATAATTATTTAAAATACTCGGCTAAGATTATCTGTTTATTTACCAGAAAACCCATAAACTAATATGTTAAATTGTCAAAGCAACTCCAAAAATGGTCAAAGTAACCCCGGTTTACGGTAGTTATTGTAATATATGTACAGGTCACTATGTTCTCCCTGCAAAATAACAACATACGGCGACGCAACGAGCTAGAGAAAAAAATTTGACCTACTACGAATGATATGTTAATGGTAAAGCTATCAAAAACTTTTGTTTCGTGAGTAAATAGCCCGGAAAATAGGTTAATAACGTCAAGATACCCACGTCGATTCTGTGACATGACAAGGGGTATGAGACGAAAATCACGTACGAAAAAGTTCGGTTTGGCTAATTTTATACTAGGGTGTTACAAGTGTGTGTGTTTGTGTGTGTGTGACAGTTTACGTGTTTCAATATGGCAATCAATCAAGAAAGAATATGTCGGGATGCTTACGACGAACGTGTTTGAATGTGTGAAACTAAAGCTTCTATGATGGTACAGATACTCATAATAAAAATGGATTCGTACTGAAGAAGTTGGCTTTCTGAGGTAGTCTAAAGACATATTTTTCAATAAGCTCACCAGGTACGTCGAAAGGCATTTGTACATTTCTTAAGTGTATGAAAGAAAATTCAGTTCGGCAACTTAAATAAAAGTTGGAAAATCATTGAGTTCAGAAATAAATTGTAAGGTTTAAGAGTGTGTGGTAGATAAATAAACGCTGAAAACATCAATTGATTTCTACGCTTTTTTCGAAACCAATGTGGATAAAATACTCAATGACAATTCTAGATAATAGTATTTTCTAACTTTATAAGTAAACATTTATCCAAAATTACTAATTCGTTACGCGTGATCTCTTGCGTCGCAGTTAAATGCACGAGGTTCCGGCATCAGAGATTGTGCCTCAGAAGTTCTTAACACTAGAAACAAGTGTGTTTAAAACATTGGCTAAAACTATTGTCTAGGATTGCTTTTGTTTAATTTTCGCAAATAGGCATCAAGAAACCTTACAATTATAGATTAATGCTTTTGGCGTTTAACTATGTACCGCGCCCTCTTAAGTGTGATTACACTAACCCGGTACCATATGAAGACACACATTGCAGGAAAGCAATCAGGGCATCAAATGTACCTCTATACAACATTTATGAAATAGGAAGAATAAGAGATTGTTGTGTATGATTCGGACTAGGTTCCAAGCGACGTTACTTTCCTATAACTATAGCCCATTTTGAAACAAAATTGAACAGAATGGGTTCGTTATTTCCTGTATCTACTGGGAGTGTTTGCAATCGAGCAACATTTTAGCTACATCAGTGAAACTAATGACGAGATGTACGAGCAACTTCTTGGTCTAGCACTGCGATAGCTTCACCTCTGATGGCGAAATCTTCACAAGTGATAGCGACCACTACCGTCCTGACAATTTCTACGATTGCGCATGGGACTTCCTTGACAAAACTGACAATATGTGTGGCTGGGTCAACAAGCATAGGTGTTGCTTCTGTTACGAGACCCTAGTGTTCACGTTTGCATTGTGACGGCACAAAATTGATGAGTGCACTAAATCATAGTTTTTTATGACTAATCAGCTAATATAAGGACATGACTGTAATTATTTTAAAATGAAGACTTTATCTGTTTTCAAGAATTCCGGTGTTTATTTTACATGTAATTAATTATTGATTATATGCAAATAAAATGTGATGTTTGGATAAACATGATTTTTATGTAGATCTTAGGAGTTTAGCGATAGTAAATAATACGATTTAAATATTATTTGTTCAAAAATATAAATATATTATAGAAAATAGTAACGTACTAAACTGGAATAATTGATCCAGTATGGAGTCTGGCCAGCGATATGTTGATGTTTATTTGCATAGCTGCGAGTTGTCGTGTAAGTGTGGTGGTTTTGCAGAGAGAATGTCTTATCTGCGTATGTGTAATGTAGAAGAGTGTGGTGTACAGTTCGGATAGACTGTGACAGAAACATCGGAGAGTGAAGTTTGAGTCGGAGGAGGGGAAGGGGGTTGCAGAGTTGGGGTGGTGAATGGTGGTAGAGGGGTTGGGATGTCGGATGGTGGTATGGTTGGAGAGAGGCGGGAGGATGTGGCGGTTGTGGAGGGATACGGTAGTGTGGTGGTGTTGTGTAGGGGGTGGGGATGGTGCAAGGTTTGTGGTGGTGTAGGGTTGGGGTGGTGTAGGTGGTGTGGTTCAGTTGTGGTGTGGGGGTTGGAGAGGTAGGGGTAATCAGCATAAATAGTGAGGATATGTAATAACATGTCAGTTTTTTCACAGTGATGTTTGTCGGATGTTGTACGCCATGTCTGAACGTAGTTGAAGAGTCTTGCATGTAACTGTCAAAAAAAATTATTATTTTTTAAACGATTTATTCATTTTATCGGAAATCAAGTGAAATTTTGCTAAGTTGGTATAAGGGCTAAATGTAGTCGATGGAGTTCTATAGGAAACAAATTTCGAGTAGTTATAATAAAACAATTATGTGATATTTAATTTTTTTTATATTTTAAATTATTTATTGAAATGCTTTATATAGAATCGGTCGAATATGACTAAGATGGAAGTTGTGTTCAACTAATAACCTATTGTATTTAAATAAAGTTTAACATATTTTTTTATCTTAAAAATATATGTTGCTTTATATTTATGTTCAACGTGTAGCTTTAATCGATGGACCCTACTTCTCGGGGTCACCTAAACACTCTAAGAAGTCATTGATGTCATGATGGTTTGGATACAGTTACAAAGGTAACATTGTTTAGACGAGGGATATGAAAAGGGTAAAGAAGGGGGAATGATGATGGAAAATTCAACAAGTGACTAAGAGCGAATTAATATACTTGCGGGTACGGGAAGGGGAGGAGAAAGGTTAATAGGGGAGGGGTTAAAGTGACTTTATATAATACATGTAAAAAGTTGTGGGGGAAGCCAGTGTGTCGTTGGAGGTTGTTCGGGTAGGTAGTGTCGGTAAATATTGTAATTAAAATGTTTTTTTTATGCAAAAATAATTTTATTAATTAGTTCTTATTAAATAGCTTGATAAAAGAAAGTTTTTATAGAGAAATATATTGTTATTAATTAATATTAATTAAATATGAGCGTGGAGTGAAAATGAAATCGAAAAATTTTAAAAAGGCTCGGATGAAACCACAAAATTGATGCCGAAAATATTATGGCGGCCGGAAACTATTAGGAGGTAGTATATTATTACATTTGTAATATTCCATTTTTAAATTAACTAAATATTTTTGGAAGTTTATAATTTTTCTTTTATTTTCGGAATATTAAGACATTTTTTCAGTTTTCTATATACGTAAAATTGTGAAAATTTTTCGAAAATTTTGAAAATGGTGGAAATTACACCATCGGTGACCTTGATGTAAATGTCATGGTCAAAGTTTAAGGTCAAGGTAATCCAAAATGGCGGTCGGACCGTGCCGCCAAAATGTTGCGGGCGGCTTCACATGCCTCCACACACAGCTTCCTGTTCAACTCCGGCCAAAACATACTATACTCAAACCGAATATATATCTTCTTTTAACGTTTGCTTAAGCTAAGTTCTCGGAAAATTAAAACACTCAGTCATGACTTACACTTCAATGTTGGCAATAGAGTATTCCCGATCAGTACATATAAACACTTCAAATACTCTGTACGTACGCAGGTATCTATGCGTTTGTAAATGCTGCAGTGCAAGATAGATTTCGTAGCGAGTTATCTTTCCGGACATATATTTAAGCGAATCTATCTTATTAAGACTGCTCGTGAGACATATCGCTATTCAACCAAAGCAGAAATTAAAATATTCCTCAAGAAATACACTTGTAAGAATTAAAAATCTGGAATACTTGTAATCCTGTAATTCTCTGTATGTATTCCTAAATAAACCGTAAGTAAGTAAAATTTACTGTAGGTCTGAGCTTAATGACCTTTTCTTGTACTCAGCACACTCATAACAAACAGTTTAAAGTAACTGTAAAATATTTTTCGTAATATAACATTTAATATAAACCTTATCTTCGCCGTTTAGTAAAACTCGAATAACACATAGGCCTAGATACAATTAAGTATCCGATAAAAAACTTCACGTGATAATAAAATGTAATGCTTATATTAAGATTATTCCTCTGATATTTCAGTAACGATTCTAAAATGAACCATTTCTGCCTATAAAGAGCCTCTTGTCTATAAACTGAACACACAAACGCTTTTGACAAAATTTGTGTTCTAAGCAATTTCACTACACATAACTTGACGAGAAGTATGTTTAAAAAGTCAAGATATTAAACTGACTTTGACCATGTTTGAATTGTTTAAGTTGCACCGACAATTATACCTTGAGAAGGAATTTAATTAATTATATTGCTTGTGAATTATTCTTACAACGCGTCAAACTGCTTACATTTAAATTAACACTTCAGGAGTACTGTCGTGTAATTTTGGTAAAGTACTAGTGAAATTATGTACACTTAATTTTACATAAATGTGATTTCATAGACATGTAATGCCATTGTTTTACATCTCATCGAGATGGTTAACTATTTGATGAACTAATATTTTTATTCATGTTGTTTTAAGCTGTATGTGGGTAAATATATTGGCGTTTATTGCTCCGTAATTTTATCTATAACAAAGTACTTGTAGTTAGAATGTTTTTTTTATTATATTTACAACGAAATAATTCTCCTGTTTGAATGAAAATATATTTCGTAATGCGGCAAAGAGCACATATTGGTTATGTGCTTTCCCGTCCTCTGCATGAGCGTGTGACGCGGATTTGTAAGGTACACACTAGATTTCTTCTGCAAACAACTCCTATCATCGCTTTTCGAAAGCGACGCCCACGATTGCGTATAAACACATTCATATTTACTCTAGAGGTAGTAATTAAAGGTATGTTCTGCGAACACTTTAGGAATATCCTGAAACTCAGTGGCAATATTTGCTCTCTGTTCCATTACGATTTACTCTCCTAGTCAAATATTTACGAATTTTAGAATTTTTAAAGCTATCAACTTTATTTATATCTACGTGTAATTAGTACGTGTTTGCTTTCTGTTATTTTTTTATTGCTTATGTCTTGTATGAATAAATAATTATTTTAACATTACTATTCTGTGATGTTTGGATTTTACGCCGTTTGACAAAACTCATAAATAAAATATCCGTTGCACTCGAAGTTAAATAATGGTAATAAATAAGTTAATTTCCAGTCACTTGACCAAGTAACTTGTTTGAGACAGTGAAAATAAACCCTGAAATTTTACTTGGTAGGTTGTAAGATGTATTAAACTATCTATATATATAAAAATGAAAGGTGACTGATTGACTGACTGACTGACTGACTGACTGACTGACTGACATATCAAACTGCAGCCCAAATCACTGGACCTAGAATCGTGAAATTTTTTGTGGGGGTTCCCTTCAGGTCGTAGGCGAGCACTAAGAAGGGATTTTTCGAAATTCGACCTCTAAGGGGGTGAAAAGGGGTGAAATGTGTTTCCGAAGAAACGTCGATAGAGCTCGAACCCGACGGCCTATCATCGTGATTTTTACTTTAATAGGACACTCGT
>PNEQ01062646.1:0-50547 GCA_003012365.1 Medauroidea extradentata | reverse complement strand
ATTTAAATTTTGTTCCCATAATGTTTCTTGTAAAATGTATCGATTAGAAGTAATTAATTATTTTTTATTTGAAAGTTTCATTTGGGCGCCATTTTTTCAAAATGGCGGCATCCTACACCTTTGGCGATGGTAGACACTTCAGAATCGGATTCCTTAGACTTTTTCCGTTAACAAACCGTTGGGTTCATTTCTGTTGCAATTAGTTCCCCAGATGGCCATAAATTTGCATAACTTTACTAGACTATTACGTGCGCACCTGCATCTCTGCTTTGTGGTCAGTGATTGGATGCCGTAACACCCAGCGTGTGAAAGTTAAACCCGCAAATCGCAGATGTTATGAGTGGCAGTTATCCGTGGACTGATTGGCACAGTCAAATGAATAACAACTCTGCACAAAAACGCTCTGTCAATAGCCATGCAGTTGTGCTGCAGGTGTGCGCGTAAGACACTGAAACAAAGTGGGGTAAAAATCTTTTCGCGAAAACTACCGGGCTCTAGCTATAGCGCTTTTAAGAGTACGTTGTAGATAAATGAACGCTGCAAACATCAATTGAGTTATATCCTTTTTTCGAAGCCAATGTTGATATTGACAATCCTAGATAATGGCATTTACCAACTTTATGAGCAAACATTTATCCAGAATTACTAATTCGTTACTCGTGATCTCTTGCGCCTCAGTTAAATACACAAGGTTCCGGCGTCAGAGATTGTGCGTCAGAAGTTTGTAACACTAGAAACAATTTTGTTTAAAACGTTGACTAAAACTATTGTCTAGGATTGCTATTGTTTAGTTTTCGCAAATTGTCTTCAAGAAACCTACAGTTATAGACTAATACTTTTAGCGTTGAATTATGTACCACGTCCTCTTAAGACATCGTTGTAAAAGGGGCGTTTGGCGGAGAAATTTTATTGTTTTAAATTGGTTTATACTAGTACGATATCTGGTTTGTTATATAAATATACGTTTGGCTATTTTCCAGTTTAATGAAAATTTTTTAGCTTTCGTAGTTTTTTGATAACGCTATGTCTAAGTCCAAAATTACATAAAATAGTTTTATGCTTTGAAGGAAAACCAACTGACGTAACGAACAAAAAAAAAAAACACTGAATAACGAAGTTGTACGGAAAGAGGTTTCTTATATAAAAATTAAAATAAATTAATACTTTTCATATTAAAAAACCGGATTTTTGATATTAAAATAAAAAAATCAACATTTTTTTTGTTAATACCAAAATATTTTATTTTTTGTTTTATATAGGAGACCTTGTAGCCTTCAGCTTTGTTATTCAGTGTGGATTTTTTTTTTGAGTTCGTTAAGTCAGTTGGTTTCCCTTCAAAGCATAAAATTGTATTAGCCAATTTGATCTGAGACATTCCATTATAAAAAAAAAACATGAAAGCTAAAATGTTTTCATTGCAGTAAAAAATAGTCACAATGTATGCCTACAAAACAAATCAAATTCGCATTTCATACAAATATAAACATTTTTAAAACAATACAAATTTTTCAGTCAAGCCCTTCAAGGGTAGTAAAACCCTCTCAACTCACCTTCACTTCTCGTCAGCATCGAGGTCCTTGAACAAGATCATTGGCTCGGAGAGACCGGAGATGGGACAGGAATTGGCTGTGGCCAGCAATGAGGAACTATCTCTACATTCACTTTGAGTACTCTCGGCGAACCTTGGAAAATAGGATTCAAATTGAGTCCAGTGTTGAACTTGACAATAAAACATATTAATTGAAAGAACTCGTTGCTCAAAGTTAATTACTTCAGTTTTTAATTTAAGTTGGATCCAAGTGCTATGAAAACAAGGTGCATAAAACTTTATTAATAATTATTGTGCTTTTAGCAAACTATTGAAGCTGGGGCTTTTATTGTACTAGCGAAAAACTGTAGTAGAATGTGTTTTTCCGCTATTAACTATTTAAACGGAATATTCCAGTTCATTATTATCGCTGATTTATTGTTTGACATTTCACGTAACGAATGCACGTAAGCCCAATACGGATTTCATTATTACACTGGAAAAAATTTACAGCTGCGGCATCTAAGTGTGTAACCGGCTAATAATCATACCCCTGCCAAACTGTGTAGAAATAATTAATCCGCCTTTTATTAAAAAAATATATAAGAAAACCATATTTCGAATTCAGCCAGTAAAATTGATCTTTTATAGTCGTGCATGTCAACAGATTGTAGTTCAAAAAACTCTTAACGACTTAAGTGAATGTTAACTTCTTTGTTAATTATATTTTCTTTAATGCTGCCCGTAATGAACAACCTCGGATATACGTTTAACTTTAAAATTGAATTTAATGGACGAAATAATGACGGCGAATTAAAGCCTTACTTCCATTCCATAAGTTGTTCACTGAAAAACAGAAAAAACTACATGTGTCCCTCAAACTTATTCATTAATTACGAAAAATCTCGGGGTGTCAATTCACTTTATTTAGTATGAATTTAAATAAAAGTCTTAAGTCATAAAAACTTACTAACTCCCAGAAAGCTAATACACATCACTTATAAAGACCCGACTACTGTTCATTATCACCTTCATTCTTGACCCGTACCTATGACTTCAGGGACTACAAAGTCCCATTGGGGCTGTTGGGTTAGCCAACACGAGGCCATAGGCGGCATTATCAAAAGCTAGTTTAACTTTTAATTACTTTCCGCCCCTACAAGGGGCCAGCGATTTCATAGACACCTAACCGATGATGAAATATGAATTTCTCAACTGAGTGAATGCATTAGTCACATTTATCATCATTTTCGACCAAAATATTGCAAACAAAGGTAATTAAAGACAGTGGTAAGGAAAGGAAACATTGGCAATCGATTTGCATGTTCGAATAGACAGTCCTGTGTACACTCAAGTCCCGTTAGCTGATGAGAAAGTGATATTATTCAAGTTTATGTAAGAGAAAACACTGAATGCAACTTAACATTAAGGTCATTTTTAATTTACCAGTGTTAAGAGTGATAGTACCGGCTATCTTCGAATTCTTTAATTATCGCTTTATGTTCCATACAATGAAATTTATTAAAATTACCCGTCTAACATGGCAGGGATATCACCTTCTTAACCGTTACGAAATTGCCACACTTTCACTACCTTACTTAGTTTTTGACCAGTAACCTTCCGGAGGAAGAAAGTCATTTTTTCTACAGGTGGTCACATGCATAGTATACAATCTATAGTATTCAAGCAATGTGAACTGTATACAATGTAAGAAACTTTTCCCTCTGCCTTGCCAAAGTATAAAACTTTATAGAAAGTTTGTAGGCAAAATTTAATCCAGTAGTTCCACTAATCCACTATGGCAGCTGCAGGTCACTTTTAAAATGCAATTATCCGATGGCGCTTATAATCCATAACCTACCCATCCGACAGTGCAAAAAAAACTGGGATTTTTGAAATTCATCTCTCATATGGCATTACAACGTCAAAAGGAGTAATATGTATGTGTGTGTGTGTGTATATATATATATATATATAATTTGTGAATATTTAATAATTTGAGTGTATCGATGGGGTTTTAGCTTGGAAGTGCTAAATGTCCCAATATATTAAGGGGACTGAGGAATGTAAAAACCGACGAAAAATTGTTTAACTGCATATGGGTTACCGGCATGAACTTACGTGCCTACAGAACAACATTGGTAGTTTCAACTGCACTTGATGAGCAGTTTGCGAGGACTTTACAAGTTCACGCACTTTTTCAGAACATCCGTTCGAGGTCACGTGTGTCACATAATTATCAGTGAGGTAGAGAATGAAAGTACGTGCTTTAATTAGTAACTTGAAGAACTGTATTTGACCAATCAGTAGTTTCCTATTAGAGTGAAAAGATGTTTTGTATTGAAATGAAAAATTTTCATACAGAACATAGTTTTACTCTAGGCGACTTATGATTGGTTAGGTCAGTAATATAAGTACTACAAATCTTAAGGGATAGGCCCCAATTTTTTCGGCTTCCGAGAGAATTATTTTTTTAAATCCATACGAGAGTCAATATCGTAAAATTGCTTCGTAACTTTGTTGTAAATTGGTTTTACTATGCAATGTAATTTTTCGAGACAAAGTGTATGGTGGGTATAGATAATTTATCAATTAAAAGGAAATTTCGTTAATTAACTAATTAGCAACTATTTTGCAGTCTTCTTACTCGACAAAATTAGGGTATACAGTTCAAATCAGTCATAATAAAGTTACGAAGCGATTTTACGATATCGGCTTCCATTTATGTTTTAAAAAATAATTGTCGTTAAACGCGAAGAAACTCAGGCCTATGCCCTTAAGTAGAGATATTATTTCCATTTTCTACCTCATTGATAATATTATGACATAAAATAGTGCTCACTAACCGGATTTCTGAAGGTAAGAAAATCGATTGGCGCAGTGGACAGAGTAGTCGCCTCCTGCCAAGACGATCCGGGTTCGATCCTAGATGGGGTCTGTCCCCGGTTTTTAGCATGTGGGAATCGTGCCGGGCGACGCCACTGGTCAACGGGTTTTCTTGTGGATCACCCGTTACCTCGCCCTCTCATTCCGAGTGTGCTTCAAACTTATATCATGCTATCCCTCACCAGCGCTGAAGGTATATGTGTTGAGTGCTGACTAAAATACCTTTATTTCACAACATTGTCAAAATTTATTTGCTGCTACCAATTTTTTTGTCAGAACTCTTAACTTTATGCATACTAGGAAAAATATTGGTACGAACACTATCTGCAAAATAATTTTGTGGTAACCACAACATACATTTTCGTGATCAGAAATGATTAGTGGTCACGACAACATATTTTTATGGTTAGTACAAACAATATTTTACAGGGTAAATGCCTTCAAAATATTCTGTAGCTGCAAAAAAAATATTTTTTTTTCCGCGCAGGTAATCACATTGGCCCTTGTAAAAAGTTTTCCATGTACGAACACCCTTAAAGTTGATTCAGTTGATTCCATAACTTCTTACGTTGACAGAATGATTAAAAATTCGTGTCACAACTCCATAGGGCTGGTAGGATATGGCCAGTGGAAGAATAATTTTTAGTAAACATGGGGTCTACATGAAATCGTTACCTTGCATCACGTTATCAAAACATGTTTGCGGGCAACCCGCAGTAAACATGATATGCGATGTACTGACAATTAATGCCTCTAGCAGTGGTTTTTCCCCAGTCCAAATATAGCCTCTACAATGACCGTCACCTCCACGGTCGGCATTATGCCGTTTGAACGTGAGTGGCATAAATGTGCGCGATGTGCGTTACTGAATCTACGGACTAGGGCCCGGTAGATTTCGCGAAAAGATTTTTATAGCACTTTGTTTAGTACCTTAGTGCACACCTGCATCTCTGCTTTGTGGTCAGTGATTGGATGCATTGACATACAACGTCTGGAGGTTAAACACCGTAAATCACAGACGTAATGTGTCACAGTTATCCATGTACCGATTGGTACAGTCAAATGAATAATAACTCTGCACAGAAACACTCTGCCAATAATCATGAAGTTGAGCTGCAGCACGCACGTAAGACACTGAAACAAATTGGGGCAAAAATCTTTTCGCGAAAACTACCGTACCCTAGGTATTACGTAGACTAGCGACTTCATGAAGCACAATATAAATGTCTATCTTGATAAGGTCAGAGGAACGCGGTGGCATAGGTACTATTACGCCCCGTCTACTCCATCGATGCTCAAACTTGTCACTGAGAACTTTGCACACCGCCGCGCCAGTGAAAGATGGCTCGTGCACCGTCATGCTGGAACAACGCACGGCTGGTAGCATATCAACATACTCTGCTGCCATACAGCAACGTAACGACTCGTTTCCGACCCCACGTTTAGTAGCAACTGTTGTTTCACTGGCCATTGAGTGTTGTAACACGTATTTTGAATCATTGTGTGCATTGAATTTAACAAGGCTGCGGGAGCTCAGTTTGATTAAACATATTACTAGACATGTAGGGCCGTGAATTTTTCGCGAAAAGTGGCCCAGTTTGTTTCATTGCCTAACGTGTGCATATGCAGCTCTGCTTCGTTGTCATTCGCAGCGCGTCTTTCTGAAGTGGCGTCTCTCAATAGACAACGCCAATCAGAATAAGGTTACTTCAACACCGCACGTCTGCGATTTGGGGGTAGAACCTCAAGAAACGTGTGCGTTACAACATCCAGTCACTGAAAGCTAAGCAGAACTACAGATGATCACGTAAGGCACTGGGGCAAAATTCTTTTCGGGAATAATTCATGGGCGTGGCGCTGTAGATATGGTGAGCATTTGCGGGAAAAACAGACTGTTTGTTAGGTCTCAACGTACGTTGAGCATTCGTAAGCTTTGTTTAAGCTACTGGCTGTCGTCTCTACGTAAAACTGCTACCCTGTTTGACAAGATCCAATGAGAGTTCTGCTCTAGTAGTGTTAGTTTATCACCTATAGTTAGATACACTGGAAAATCGCGAAAATATTTAACATAGTCTCCAATTAACTGTAGTATCTCAATAGTGACACGTGTGAATATTTTTCTGGTAAATCATACACGGTCTGTTTTAAAACTGTACAGTTCTAATTGGGTCTGTTGAAGAGGCACACAGTGTTTCATATGAATGATGGCCAATATAGGTGCTAAACCTTCGTTGTTATACATAGCATGTTGGAGCCTAGCAAACAACCAACTTTTCCCGCGATTTACCAGTGTCTCTACCTATAGTGTTTGTTGAAAGTATCCCAAGAAATGTTCGCTATAAAGTTACCATCTTTACATATTACGTGTAATAGTGCTTAAAAATAATTCACTATATTGCATGTAATTTAAAAATGCGGATAAGAAGAACATAGAACTACGAAAATTAATTTAAATCTCCTACGCATAAAATTCTGCAATAAAATTTGATTTGCGTTTGGTGTACCTATTATAAATTTGATATCATACGCAGACATGACCACGAGGTACACCAATTAAAAATATGAAATAATATAGTCTAATTATTCTATAAATGTGGTGACTTTGGACACGTGGTGTGACTTCAGAACACTTTTATGCTACTATTATCTTCCGTAATAGGCTAATGTTAGTAAATCGTTTATTAAATGTCATGCGGATGTAATTATTCAGAATTCGTTACAAATAAATTTATTTAGATCTACTAGACATAGAAAAATTGTTTTGTTTTCCAAAGAGAATTTAAGGTTAAAGTAACACTCGCTGAGGTGACGGCATATTTTCGGGAGAAACTCTAATATTAAATTTTTACTTGAATGTCAGTGAGGAATAAGTCTTGTGAAGGATATGTGATGGACGTAGTCATAAAAGAGACGTGATGAGCTCGTAACAATCCGATGATCGTCGACAACGCCCACTACATGTGGAAATCTGGCGTCGGACTTACCGAATACTAAACGCCGATCGTCATTCTAGGATTCAGTTGTGCAGATCGATTTGCACCCTTACGACACTATGGGCTGTTTAATACTCTGAAAAATAATGCGTTGTTATATATTTTAATCAGTTCTGTTTAACAGTAATACAATACCTACAATCAGTTTTTCGTCGTGAAACTGGTATTGTCTTATATTGTTCCGCTTAATGTCAGCTGTTATATCACATTACGGAAATGTTTCATATTTTAAAGTAATACGTGGAAATGCAGAAAATTCTGCATACTTTCACCGATAAAAAAAATCTGCAGTAGTCCCATTAAAGTTGTATTTTAGTGTCTTGTGGCATTGCATTTTTTGGTAAAATGTTCTTACTTGATCTTTTTTTTTCTAAAATAGTTTGGTTTTTTAAAATCATACAAGCTTAGGCCTATAAACTTTTATTTTCGTATGTTATTATTCGAAAATTTATGACGTAATTTTTACAGTACAAAATAGTCATCATAAGTGCTCTTTAAAGTATTAACAGCATTCAACAACATTATAAATTAATTTTTCTGCTGTATAGTTTAAAGGTAAATGTTTTATTGGTTAAAGTGCATCGTTTCAATAACGGCTACCCTTTTAGGCACATTGAAAATACGCTAATGGAGGTGTTAGCTATGTTTCCAGGACGCAGTCAATTTACAATTCAATTTACTTCCAGGATAGGAAAACCCTTGAATGATGGCGGGCGAAAGTTTATAAATCTGGAGTGTCTGCCGTGTTTGCGAAGATGGGGAGTCTCGTTAGATACTTGGTGAGAACCTCATCACGTACTTTAAAATTGAAGAGTGAAGTAGGAGTTGGTGGCAAGCGCCGTCAACACTAAAAACTTGCTCGAGTTTGTTATCTCGTTCAAATTCTTCTCGAAACTTAAAGTTGTTTACGTTTATTAACTTGTTAGCCATTATCAACTACCTGTTTTTGTCATGGGTTTAAATACGTTGCTCACAATTAAGAGAATAATTAAATAAAGAAACTTCTTGTTGGTTACTTCATGATTTGTCAAAAACATCGCTTGCTTCAGGAGAGTAAATTATTTCCATATTCGCCCATTTTAGTTGCTATCTTATTAGTGAGGCATTACGGCACACATGTACGCTGAAGTGTAAACATACTACGTTGAAGATAAAAATGTTTTATTTTTTTGTCATGTGAATATACTATCTATGATACTGTACATTTGGAGCCCATGAACACTGCAGAAATAACGTTTTAAGACAACAATTTCTTAAAACATTTTTCTTTAACTGTTAAGAAAAGATACTACATTTTGCTTCATGTGATCCACGGGTTTGATGAGTCACATATTTCACTTTTAGTTGCTTCATGCGGAACAAAAATGCCCGACACTAATGTGATTTTCACATGAACGCAATGTAATGTAAGTCATTAGTTTCGCTATTGTCGTCACTCTTCAATGAAGCGAAATTATCTTCACATATCGAGCACCTAAAGCCCTTTCATGAGAAAGTGTCGCTTCTAAAAATATAAATATTACTACTACATCATCGTGGAGTTTAATTATTTTTTAAAAAATCAAGATTACGCACAGTAAAATACTAAATCGTTGCCAAGTTCCTCCAGTCCAATTTTTTTTTTAATTCCTTAGGGTTACGAACGTGTTTGATTGAAAAAAAAGACGGAAATATTACTACTACATCATCGTGGAGTTTAATTAATGTTTTAAAATCAAGATTACGCACAGTAAAATACTAAATCATTGCCCAGTTTCTCCAGTCAAGATTTTTTTGAGTTCCTTAGGGTTACGAACGTGTTTGCTTGAAAAAACGTGTTTTCTTGGAATTTATTTACGTGCTTATTACGCTAAAATTTTGATTTATGTGCACGTTGGGTTCACATTGTTAATAATACAGTAGTAAACAGTCTTAGCAGTCTGAAAAGCCCGTTGTTTAGCTATGTTGGAGGGTTTAGAAACAGTATTTTTATGAGTATGGTGTGTTAACAATAATATTCCGTCCTCGTATGAATCGCGTATTCTTTTCGTACATTGGCACAGCGGGCACAGTAGAATAGTTCGTAAAAAACGTATTTACAAACACCTCGCAAAACATTTGTAGCACGTGGTAGGCGGCAACCTTAAGTTTTACTTTAAAATGTGCTAACTCAGAACTACGTAAACTTTTTATTTTTTCTCGTACGAGTAATATCTTGAGTGAATAATTGCGCACATGTGCAAAATATCTTGAACGTTTCAAAACAGTTAGTTGTGTGACATGGAAGGCGTATAGGAATACTTAGTGGATTCAGAAAAAAAACCACGAAGCACGTGCTCGACCAATAAATTGCGATAAGAAAACCACAGAATTATATATTAGTGCAGTGTCGCCAAATGTAGTACGTGTATATGGCGTCTGGGTGCGTGCAACTGAAGTTCACGTTCCGTTGACGAGGTCATTAGAAACTGTTACACGGAAATGTATACAAGGAAAGGCTTCTGAGAAAGGAATCGGCTTTAGATTATGTTAAGGAACCATCACACAATTCACTTGGAGCCATTTCGGGAAGCTTTTAAAACCGAAATCAGTTCAGCCTGGACCGGGAATCGATTCAGGTTTTCCCTAATATCATCCCAACATGTTACCGTTATGCCTTCACACTCGGTTTTGTCAAATGGGGAATATATGTAGTAATAGAATAAATCTTGCTATGTAAGACAAGTATATGGCATGTACCGCGCAAAAAATAACTGTAATGTGAGAGAAAACATTAAATTACCCGATGAAAGAACTGTGCAATGGAAGTGCATGACTGAAATACATTTCTTGGAAATACTACATTTCGATATATACAGTATGACTTTCAAAGAAAACTAAAGATAATAGAGAAACATAAGCTGAGTCAGCTTTAGACAATATTGCTTTGACAGTCATCTATATCTCAGTGGAGTACGTCGAAGAAACTAAATCCAGTCATTAAATTAGCCGTTCTTAGATGGTAATGTTTGTGCGAAGGACTCATAAACAATACCGGTACGTACAGAAAAACTCTAAAACGCTGAAGCACGGTCTAAGAGGAAGAGGTCTTGACACTGCATATGATCTCCAGCAAGAGAAAGTGACCCCTTCATGTCGCCGAGCGCTAGTAGTAATTTGGTGGAAGATTTGTCTTGTTTACATCTCGCGTTTTAACATTTTTGCAATTATTTACATAAAATAATGTTAATAAGGTAAGCTGATATAATATGTACATGTTCCATGTCCATAAATGCATTGGCATGTGTGGAACTGTATATCAAAGTAGTCTGAAGAAATATATTGTGTATTATTGTTTTAGTGAACACATTCGAACAAAAACTATATTTCGTGCCCTATAAAATTTTAGAATCGTTGCAATGTGCACCTACATGTAAAAGATTGAAAAATTAAATTTTATGGTTTTTAAAAAATGTGTTCCAATTCAAAATTACGTTCCAATTTTTTCTTCGATATAATACTCGCAATTCCGGTAACAACTTCACATTTTAAGCTAAGTCAAATACAAAAACAAGACAAATCTTCCACCAAATTACTACTAGCGCTCGGCGACAAGAAGGGAGTCACATTTTATTCCCCAGTGTCAAGACCTCTACCTTCATAGACCGTGCGCTGAAGCAAAAAGCTCTAGTACGGAGTACCGACATTCTGGCATAAGGTACCGAAATCACGGGATCTCGGTCAAAACTGATAAAAGGTTGACGTAAAAAACTTCGCAAGGTTCTTGGAAATACACGACTTGTCTGCAACATGCTAGGGAAAAAATAATAAAACAATTCCGCCATTGTCTCTAGCGCGAGAGGTCCCAACCACGCGATCTTAAGACGCTTACGGAAACTAACTAGGTACAATACTACTGGGTATCATTGGTCACGTGACTGGATCTACTCAGTTGTTGGATGCTTAACGAGCGGTCGTAAATCCGAAGAGTAGTTACTAGGAGGCCTTAAAAAAATATGCAAAATCTGCAGAAGCGGTAATATCAGTCGCCGATCTGGCAGACCTATGTTATTGAACCAGGTTAAAACACTGCAGAATATCATTTTGTGCTGGTACAATATAAGTATGTAGCATTAAAATTGCGTACTAGTAATGATAATTTATTCCATACCTGAATTACGTACCCTGGCGACATTTTTACTTGATAAACTGCTCCAGAATTCTTTTTCAACAAACATACTACGATTCGACATAGTATTTTCCTTGAACATGCATTAAAACCGCATTACAACATATTTTATATTATGTACACATGCGGGAGTCTGTTTACTTTTCACGCGCGCTTTCCTTTGTATCGTCTGCTGGCTACGCCTGCCGCGCGAGCGGAGTAGATCTACGTGGATCCGGCGACGGGATCGAGTTGAACATTTTGAGATCTTGAGGGCCGGTAGATCTTTATCGCATGACGTTTCCGACCGATTTACTCGCTATCGAGTGGACACGAAGTAGTTTCCGTAAACGCCTTGAGATGTACAGTTCTGGAAAGTCACCTACTATTCAATGCTTCAGCTTTGACCCCCTTATGACTGAACGAAACTGCTGGCGTCACTATTGCAGTAGTGCTGTTGTAAAGAGAAGATCGTTATTTTAATGCAAACTGAAGTTTCAAAAAATATTCAGGTTAAACTTGAGTAAGTTTATAATATTTGTACTTTAAAAATATAATACATTTAATGTTGGAAAAATAATTACTATCACAAGTGTGCTAGTGACGCCACCAGATTTCATTCATATTTACGGATAATAAAGGAACTAAAATCGGTCATAGGGGGTCAATATTTTATAGCAGTGTCCAGACGTGAACCTCTGAGGCCGTCGTCCCAACCCTCAGAGGCGGATATCAGCGGACCGTCCGCGCTCGGGCGCTTCCACGCTCGTAGCGTGCCCGACAATCCCCAGGGTCCCTTCTCGCGTGCGCATGTCTTTTGTTTTTTATTCTCTGTTTACCCCTTTGTTTCGCGTTCGTGCGGGCTGCCCCACGGGGGCGCGCCGCTGCCCTGCTGTGTGTATCACCCCCTTCCTCCTCGCACGTGTGTGTGTGTGCGCGCACGTGTGCGAGCCTGATAGTGATCCTGGTAGCGTGCGACGGTTGCTCGCGTTGTCTGCAGAGTCGTCGGCGAAGGTCGGCGTGACAGGGCGTGCTTGTTAACTTGGTGGCTCTATGAGAAGGGTGTTTTGAGGGGGAAAACAAACACAACCTTGTAACTAAGGCCTAGTGTTGACCGGTTTTTATTTACTTCATGATGTAGAGTTGGATTTGGGGATATGGTGGTCATGTAGAATGGACAGAGCAGACTAACAAATCGAGCAATTTTTACGGACGTACTACAGAGCGATGTGGCGGAACGGTAGCACACTGGACTCGCATTCGGGAGGACACGAGTTCGATCCACAGCTCCGGCCATCCTGAATTCGATTTGCGATGGTTTTCTGAGATCGCCCCAGGCGAATGCTGAGATGGTTCCTTAACAAAGTCCATGGCTGACCCTACCTAGTTCCTAGTTGTGTGTCACTGTCTCTAATGGCCTCGCTGTCAACGAGACGTTAAAGTCCAGTTACCTTACTTTTAGGGACATCCTGTTATGAATATATAACATTAGCTTCGCCTGGGAAACGAATGTAGCAGCGGCTGTCGGTGGGGACAGTTAAATGACGTCAGTTGTTACTAAACACTGACAAAAGCCTCGGCGATTCTCCCTATCTACACTGAAGACGCGAACGAGAGTATCAGAGATTTGTCTTCATCGAGCCGTACAGCAGTCACTAGCTCTCCAGGATCGTCCTGGGTCGACACCCGTTGTTAGCCAAGCCATGCTTCAGCAGCCTCCAGCATAGTGACAATAATTGGGAGGTCGGAGGTGTCCAAAAGGTTGCCCATCATCCAGTGGAACGTATACTTAAATAACTAAACAGTCGCCCCCTCCTATCTAAATAATGTACAACCACGCAGTTAAATATAATGTTATCCAGATTAGAATAAAGCTACGGTATTTAGATTGTAAGAGGTTCGTGATAAAGCTAGTACTTTTTAAACTTTTGTAACGTATTTTCTTGCACATAATTCGTAGTTTCCTGTCACTTTTTAATATAAACAAAGCAACATATGTAACAATGAAAGTGTATGGAGTGTACCATGGTCAAAATTTAACGCCTCAAGTTACAATAAATGTAACTTTTTAACTATAGTTCTAGACACGATGGTGTTCAGAAGGGTTAATTTTGTCGTGAACCACGTGGCATGTATTTAATTTAACAGTAACCATCACCCTAACCATTTGTCACTCAAACATAACACGGTGTGTACTTCTGGCTACAGCCACCCGACCCCCCTCCCCCTTCAAACAACAAACTCATGAATAAAACTGTCTTAAATATATGTTTTATAACGATAGATCATTGTTAGAGATGATGGTATGTCGCGACCATTTTTTTGTGCCAACATACCCTTGAAAACACTATAGTTTCTTGTGACATGTATGACTGGGTGATATACGTCTGACACAACGTTGCTGTCTGCAGACCAATAGCAGGCGTCAAATATTACCATAGCGGGATTCTTATTGGCTTAGTCAAATAGGTCAACAGTACAAGTAAAAGCCAGTCATCTTTTAATAAGCTGAACGGGCGTGGAAACCCAGCAAACAGTCAAGTTTTTCCGCAATAAACCATCATCTCTAATCATTGTGATAACACAAGTCAACATCATCGGCCATCAAGAAGTATCTAGCCTACATGCAATTTCTCAAAATAAGTACAGTACACATCTACAAACAAAATAAAGAGTCGAACTACGTGAAAATTACAACATAAACAACCCAATGTAACAAAACAACAAAATAATGCAGCGAGACATGGCGAGATGAAGAGGTCTTAGGTACTGGTTTAAGTGATATGAAATGAGTACAGAGATAAGCCGGAATGTCAGAGCAGGAGAATGGAAGTATACGTGAAAACCCTGCCAGTAACGGACAGCGTCCGCCAATTTCTCCACATGCAAAAATCCGGCGTGAATTCGCCCAAAATAGAACTCAGATCGTCGTGTTGGGAAGCCAGTGTTAGACCACTACACCACAGAAACGCTGTTGCGAACAGCAATATTCATATACCATTCTTCGTAGAAATCGTTGCGAAGTTTTGAAGATTTATTTACGTCGTCTACATACATACAAATTATTTATATTTGAACTAAAAAAATTGTTTTATATACGTACTCTAACCACTAAGCTACATTTCACACTTTGCTCCAGTAATAACACATATTAGTATACCAAACATTCATACTTCTATTTACTTCAAATATTACGTTTCTTTTTAATGACATTGGCCACCACAGTATTTAGTAAGCTGCCCTTCCCCCAGATTCGCTAAATTTTACCCAAGCGAAAATCTACGTGTAAGAACAGCTAATCCATTGTGCAACGCTACAGTGTTCCCACAATAATAACGATGAATTAGCTGAAGCTGTAGCAAGCAAACCTGTATTAAATATTAAGCCAGGCATGCATATTACAAACACGTGTTTCTACTATCCACATAAACACATCACATATTTTCTTCGAAAAATATACACTGGATCTCAAAATATAAGTTCAGTAACAACATTGATATTTCTGTCATGTTGCTGTACTGGGGCGATAACCAAAAATCCCGAAATTGCTCGAACGACATTCGTGCCGTAACGATACTACCCTTAGAATACGCTTTTTCCTCGCACGTTATTTTGTCAACAGGACGATCGAAACAACGCGATGTCGAAATGTTTCGATGCCTGTAACGACAAACTCAGAATTAAACTCCCCTCCTTCTGGGATAAAACTAACAAACCATGACGATTAACGAAACTATCCAGTACATTTTATTTCGTTTATAGCACGCTTCACAACTTGAGTAACCAAACAGGCACTATATTACCTCTTGAATGCGACAAACTGAATGATGATTGCCAGATTCCACATTTTATTGAAAAAGTACTACAACATACCTCATTACTACGTCTGATTAGATATTAGGGACATAGTGCTTTCTTACGGAAGAGAACGCTCCCATGAAAAGTTTGCTGTCTGAATTATATTTGCCAACCCTTTTGTAGAATAAAGAGCTTCATTAAAGTGGGATAAGGGGCAAACAATTGCTCTAGATATATCAACCAGTGCACTGGCGTCCTGTTATTCAGAAGAAGCTTAAAGCTTGTCTGGCGTAGATCCTTTAGTTTCGCTTAGTGGATTTTACCGCTAAATTTAACAAAATACAAAACTATTCACTGAAGAAATATTCATTCTTGTAGGCGGTGGAATTTAAAGTGGAATGTAATATGTTTTTAGAAATAGGATTTTTCATATTCTACCAGTGGAAATCATTCAAATGTTGTAGTGAATTGCTCAATTATTAATAATCGAAGTCGCAGCATTGTTTTGGTGTGTTGGAGTTAACTTTTCATTGACCTAAAAAAAAAGTATCTGATTTTGTTTACTTTTTACGATATCTGTGACGGTAACCAAGTGAAATTTTGGGAACACTCGGTGGAATCTCGAAATTGAAATTAGCAACACGGCAGAACGACGGAACACCCAGCCTGCTGGGCACCTTGCCGAAGGGAGTATGGAGAAGAAAAAGATAAGTTTTTTCATGAATGCTCGATAGAATGTTGTTGGTGATTCGTGGCAACACATGAATGAAATAATAAATGAGTCTTATTTTTCCAATGGAACATCAGGCGTCCTGGCGGCACGTCTTATGACAGTACGTCATGGAAACACTATTCGCAAGTTCATTAAGTTTCTCATAGGTGCAATGAAGCACTACGTGTGCGTATCAGTGTCGACCTTATTGGTAATTAGCAGTTGCCCGCGACTTCGTTCCCGGCGTTGCAATGCCACTCAAAGAATGAAAGTGTACGTGTTTTAAATCGGTTTGTTGAACTGCATTTGGATAAACAACTTTTTTTTTGTCTGGTGCCTACACGAATAAATAGGTAGGTTTTCCGATACGTAAGCAGGCCATATAAAGCGGTCCATGTGGTAAGCATGAATTTTCTAAATTTAGTCCATAAACCAACTTACCAAAGTTTCATAACAATAGACTGAATGACACAGAACGCATGCGTTCGAAACAGAAAGACATATGTTCCATTTTTCTTTATTTATAGAACCACATTTTTCTTCAAACGCGAAAATACTCCTAGGCACGTTGTATGTTACATTCTGTGGATAAGTGTAAGAAGCTATACTTCCTGTATCTTCAATATAACTCCGAAAACTGTACATGGGAGAATGAAACAGAATTGCGCTCCATGTTTACGGATGAGTTAGGCCGGAGTTTGATAATTTTGTGTGTCGAAAAGCTTATAAATAGGAAGTCGAAAATGTGGTTTGCATTTTATTTGCAAAGTAAATACTGTATTACTAAATATATCTCGATTATTAACTTGAATATCATATCTATTAAAATATAACTAGTAAAACAGACTTGCGTAACGAACTATGACGCGCAAAGATGCTGAATAGGAAACGGTGGATACTAGTTGGTAGAAGGTAAAATTTTACAGTTTTTTTTCCTTCAAAACATTGTCACACTCGGGGGAAAAATAAAGAACGGAATTTAATACTAAACTAAACAACCCCAAACAAAGTAATTTATGTGATGCATATAAGATAAAAACTAGATTCGAAACTTAGCCATTAATGTAAGGCGCTGGATTTAACAGCCAGTGTCTCGCTGGTGAAGTCTGCAGTTTCGTTCTCTAGTGGCCATAAACGTCAACTTACTACAAAATACGAGAGTTGATAAAAGCTCGTATTAAGACGTCTATGTAATGCAATGGTTATTACGTTATGGTGCTAATGCCTGGTTCTCGAGGATATTAAAACTGTTTACGAGTTGGCCTGTAAGACTTTCCTGCGGTTATTCCACTCGGAAGCGTTAAGAGTTGGTATCAAGTTTCTGATTTATTTATTTTTGTGTTTTCAGGCTTGAGCTCCTCACGGTATTGATCCGTGTAACTCAACAATGCAATATTTCCTTGACCTTTTCGGTTAGTTTTCAGACGTTAATAAGGTGTTTGATACATGGTAGGGTTAGACTTTGTGTCGTGAGAAGAGTGTCGGAGGGCACAAACACAAGTATTGTGGACATAGGAAGCACAGGTGTGCTGTGATGTAGTTCAGTGTTACACGCGCTATTTGCTGAGAACTTTCAGATCGACGCTCTGTCTGTTGGACGGAGACATCTGGCATACCCGCTTCTAGACTCTGTAAGTTTGTCAGTTTTCATTGTCTGCAGCTTATCTGCAAACGAAAAGCAAACAGCCGTGATGCCGGAATCACGTAGGCACGGCAGAAACGACACAACGAGCGCGATGCGACGAAAAAAAAAAAAAAAAAAACATTCTCGTTATTGCAGATACTAATTTGGCTGTCGCGCGACATTACAACTACCTATAATAAAGCAGCCACTAATGTTTACAGTTTTTAAAAAATATAGCATTTATTTGTTATATATTATTTTAAATCCCCACCGGCATTCCAAAATGAGGAAATAAACGCACAATTGCTAGAGACACTGGAAAATCGTGGGAATATTTGACTGCTTGCTAGGCTCCAGCATACTGTATATAACACTGAACGTTTCGTATCGACATTGGCTATGGTTTACTTGTAGCATCGTTTCTCTCTTCAACAAACCCTGTTAGAACGGTACAGCCTGAACACACAGCGTGTGTGGTTTGTCCCAAAACTGTTCACACGTGTCACGGTTAATATAACAGTTTATTGGAGACTATCGTAAACATTTTCGCGATTTTCCAATGTCTCTAACAATTGCTAGAGACCAGAACAATTCGCGAGTTCACTGACCTGTAGGATAGCCTCCAATAATATATGTGTATTCAAGCAGACAACAGCTGTTCGTTGGCTGGTCGCTGATACAGTAAAATGGGCCCGCATTTAGTTATATTTGTATTACTGACTTATCGACTTCAAGACGGTGTTAAATAAGTCAACGGCCAATTCTAAAAGTAGCACGAACTTACAGTTGCAGGAATTCTAGTTGTGCCTGAAAGAAAACGCGAAGTTTTCAGGTCTCTAACAATTGCATGTTTGCTTAAACATTTTACGATTTGGTTATGCATACCAAAATAATCTCTTTTAGCGTAAATAAACGCAATTTAACACCAACGCACCAGTTTCAATAACACTTTGGCGCGAAATTAAATTCCGACTGAAAAAATCCGATACAATTTGTATTCGGAATTCGCCTCGCGTCAGCCATTCTTGTCGGGCTTACGTCACAAAAACCTCGGTGCTGCTTGGCGGGCATCTTTTCTTTTTAGTGTTGCAGCGGTCGTGTTCTTCTGTCGCGTCTATGTGAAACAGCCATGAGAGTGCCCGGGAGGCTGGCAGCCGATCTCAAACTACAATGCAACAACAAAGGTGTCTCATGTCCAATAACTTGAGGAGGTAAGTGGGTGGTCTTAAGGCAATGAGTTTTCATTTATTTTAAAAAATTGCAAATAACGGAAATATTTTTTTAACCAAATGCTCTGAAAATATTTGAGACTGTGTACAGTCACACAATACACAAATCTGTGGTGTTTGGGTAAAGTGGTATAGGTCAAAAAATGGCGTTTTGTGTAAACCGAAGAAGAAAGTTCGAAGTTCTACTGTGTATAATGGAACAAACATACTTTCAAATTTAATTGTTTACCTTCTCATAACCATTAAAGTTATAACCTTTTACCCAGACGTAGAACATAACATGTAGAGTGTGCTCTCGTAAATTAAAACAATTTTCTCAGTTTTTCGAGTTATACCACTTTACCTGAACACAACAGAATTTTGCCAGAGCGTTTTTTTTTTAAATAATGTTCCTTTTGCTAAGAAAAAATTATTTTGCTTCATTATGGCTTATTTTGCAATGAAATATGTGAAATTTCAGGGGTAAAAATCTAAAAATCTATTTGGTGTATGCAACAGAGAAATTAATGTACTAACAATGATATATAAGTATTAAAACTGCCAGAATTAATTTGTGATATCTGTATTAATTTGCGTTAATTGTTTTGAAACCATTGCAAAACTAAAAAGCGAGGGCCTTAACACTTACCCAAGACCCTTGCAAAACTCTTGGATTCAGCAGGAATTGCTACGCTCCTGGTCGTAGCTGGGAGCCAATCAGAAGGGAGGAATTTAACGGCCTGGTGGGGGTGCGAAGAATGGTATAGACACCGAGATAACTACCGGCGAATTCAAGAGTTTTCTTTCCCGGACGGCGACCACACCTACGGACTCTGGGTTCGAGTTTGGGTGCGACACATCTGACTTAGAGCGAGCACCGATGGTGAAGGACTTCTTCTCTACCTTCAAAGGCAGTATGAGCGGTGAACCTCCTGTTGGTTTAGAGGAGAGCGATCTTTTACCTATCTCCTGTCTCGCATTATCCTAATCCTTCCACTCGCCTCTTATACTGTATTACTGTTATTTCCTTGTATCTCCTGTAATTAATAAACTATGTGACCTTTCATCTCTAGCTTAATTATCTTCCCCTTCCAGCTAAACTTAGTAACAGCGTGTAACAACAAAACTAATCGCCGCAGACCATGGGTAGCTATATTAAAACAGACGGGAGGACACGTGTAAAATACACTGACAGTAAATAGTGTCTATAGCTTTGAAATCAACCACAGCATACCTGTGGTCCCTGTGTTCGTAATTATTGCGTTTGTGCCCTACAAAACTCCTCACATTTATGAAATTAAGTTTTTTTGGAACCCGTATTTCCTGTTGCTGTCACTACAGCTATATTAAATTATAATTTAATACCTGGAATATATACTGTTCAAATAGTAGACAATTTCTGAGAACTTTAATATTGTCGCATGAAAACATCTACGTCACATAGTTTACGCAATGTTGTGCCAAAGTAAAAAAAAAAAAAAATCAACGAAGAAGCATTAATTTATGCAAAGTGTGTGAATCACATTAAAATATAAAAATATAAGGCACCTGTGACTTCACAAAACTTATTAAATCACAAAAGGAAAATTTATTTTGCTTTAATAAATTAACAATAAGACCTGGTTAAGCTAAGATATACGCTGTTAGCATCTTTACAACATTAATTGAGAACACCGGTACCTCGTAGTTTGGCGCCTGCTGTACTATGGATTATAACATTTTCAGCTTGTATGTACAGTATGAGATATATTATGAAGTAAATATGTGAATATTAACGGGATTAGTGTTCTAATACATAAACACAAAAGTTTCGCCATACGTAGTTTTTCGAACAGCGTATGAATAATTTCGGTGAGATGACACCAATGTTCCTATCTTTCCAGGGTAAAAGGGGAGGGGGTATTATTCTTTACGTATTGATAGTTCATGGTTACCACATATAAACTTCTTATATGATATTCGTGCATATATGGACTACATTCAGTTCCAATATTTACGATTTCAAACCCTAATACTAAGTACTTGAAGTCAGATTGGCGTAGATCCGAGGTAAAATGTTGGTATCTTCATGTGAAGTCAGTTAAAGGAGAGAGACTGCAAATTAACTTTACTTAAAAATTTTTACGACCAGGGTTATCAACTACTTCTTTAAAATAGTTCGCGAAACAAGACACAAACTAAGTTCCAATTTTAAAAAATATATATTTACATAAAAATAGTTTACAGTAATCGCGGTAAATCGAAATATCACTTCATTATTCATACTCAAAAAAATTATGATATTAATATATATTTTAAAAATTTACGTAACTTTGCTAGACTATGATTTCCATTTGACAGGCGAATTTCTTCATCTTCAGTGGGTAATAATAGCAATGCAATTACGGAGGATACAGCATTTCTTCCCTTTTCATCATATGTGTTTGATGCCACAAAAATTAAAGGAACTGTAACGTTCATCCAAGTAATTTTAAATTCACAAAGTGCAAAAAACCTGCCACCGAACGAATGGTACTAAAATATTCTTAACAGCCAAAAAACAATGAAGGAAAAAAAATGAAAGGGGAACTCATCATTCCCTGTAGAATTCACCAGCATTGCAAGATGGTCAAAATTCTTTACTATCCTGTTGTTTAGTGAACTCCATCACTTTTGTCACCCGGTATTACAGAAAAAATGTAGGTGTACTGTTCGGCGAGATAGCGTTATTTTTGCAGCTTAATCTGAGATTATAACAAGCCAGATTTATTGGTCAAAAAGCTAAATTGGGAACACATTTTTTTTTCAGTGAGAAGGGCATCAGCGTAAGGTTTAATAACGCTGGCGTTAAATTTTAACATCTCTCAGCAAAACACACACACTTTTGTTCTCTCGTTACGCGATTGTTAAGATGGTGATATATATATACACATACACACACACACACACACACATATATATATATATATATATATATATATATATATATATATATATATATATATAGTGAAAAGCTGATCGTTTGCTAAGCCTCAAATGTCTATGCTTTGTCATTCGTATCCCTGCTTCACTGGGCCAATTCTAATTCTGGTATGCTAAGAATGAACGCTTATGATTCTTCTGTAAACAGTTAAACCATGTCACATGACTAGGGATCCCTGTTTTCGCGAAATGAAGTTTGCCCCACTTTGTTTCAGTGCCTTAGGTGCACATCTGCAGTTCGCTTCGTGGTCAGTGATTGGATATTTTAACTCTCACGTGTCTAGGGATTCTACCGGCAAATCACAGACGTGTGGTATTGCAGGAACTTTATTGCTTTTGGCTCAGTCAATTGAGATTGTCTTCACATAGACACGCTGCTAATAATCGTGAAGCAGGATTGCAGATGTAACGTAAGGCACTGAAAGAAACATGGGTCTCTACACATAACTATCGTCCAGTCATTAGAGTGAGTGAGAGATTTTGGTCAACGCTCAACATCGAGGTTTTTAGCGCTGGTGAGGGGAGACATGAGGTGCGCATGGAGAAGCGCCGGAATGATAACGGCGGAGAAAAGGGGGATCCTCGAAAAAACCCGTCGACCAACGACATCGTCCAGCACGATTCCCACATCTAGAAACCGGGGCCTGACCCCGTCGGGAATCGAACCCAGATAGCCTTGGTGGGAGACGAGTGGTCTGACCACTCGGCCACCACGACACCTTCCTCTTATTAGAGACCGTGGATTTTCGCGAAAAGAAGGCAGCGTTTTTTTTTTTAATGGCACCATTTATTTAAAGAAAAGTGCCAATCAGCACACAATTACTGCGACACCATACGTACATGATTAGCGCGTAGACCAAGACACTGAGAGTTTACCTACAATAATTGACCACAAAGCAAGTCTCCAGCTGTGCATGTATGGTATTGAAAGAAAGTGGTGCAAGAACTGTTTTCGCAAAATCCAGGGTCTCTAGCAATCGTACAAGGCACAGGATTGCTACACGGATTTGGAGAATACGCTCGCAGAACGTTTTCTCGCTATTTTCCACCATCTCTAATATTTAGAGCCAGTAATTTTTGGTGAAATTGTTTCAATGCCTTATGTGAATATCTGTTTCACTGCTTCATGGTAAGTGATTAGGGGTTTTTAACTTTCGGCGTCTCGGGATCCTACTAGCATATCACGGATGTGTGGTGTCGTGGTATCGATGTTATGGTTGGTACAGTCAAATGAGCCAGCCTCTGCACTATTATATTCTGCCAATAATCACGAACCAGAGTTGTAGGTGTGCACGTAAGGCATTGAAACAAGTTGTTGCAAAATTCTTTTCACCAAATCACTGGCCTTACTAATGATTGATATATTGCTCTGACAGCACAGTTCTTTTGGGACCTCTCTTGTCCCAACAAACTGTACGACGTTATCAGCTTCACAACTTCTGAATTCATTGCGTATAAGAAGGGAAAAGGGCTGCTATAAAGAATAAGATGCAGCGCATTCTTAGTACTAGATACGTTTTACTGAATAGTTTTGGAGCGATTTGTTTCTTCCGGACCATACAATGTATAGGGCGTTTCGTTTTCGGAATACTGAGTTACGTCTCTGGTGCTATGTGAAATGGGTAACCATTTCCTACATATTATACAACATTTGCATCTTGTACCTATTTATTAATGTTTGGACTAATAACGGCAGTTAAAATAATAGTTCTTATATCTGCCATCACGTACAAAAAAAGAAGGCAATGCGTATGTAATAATGTATATAAAAAAGAACGAAAGTACTAAAATCACCTGTGAAAAAATTATGGGACATACTCTTAAAAAATTCTGTCCAACATCCTACCACCATGAAGGTCCACGTTTTCTCATCAGGAAACCTAAAGGATGGTGAACGTTGTGATTGACAAGTGGGTTTTCTCGGGAATCTCCTTGTATTCCACCGATACTCTCTCCCCGGTCCCCCATATCATAACCCCTCGTCAATTCTTCGGGTTAATACTGCTAAAAATTTATGTAGTTTTCAACGAGGAAGAGAAGGAACAGGAATAAAGAGAGTGGGAGTGAGTGGGATAGAGCCCCGTCGGAATAGCGTGTGTGGGTAGGGGGGGGGGGGGAAGACGAGGTATACTCAGTCACTATGATTCATTTGAATTTTTTATATTTTGGGTATTTATGGTAATTTTTGGGAATCTTTTTTGTAAATACGTATAGTTTTTATTTTGAGAAACTACAGTACATTTGTACTTCTTTTTGCTTCCGGCTCTATTTCATTCTCGCCTTCCCTGATCAGTAGGGAAACAGCCTGAGACTGGATATATTGTGTGAAATTTATTCTTATTCACTTAATTGAAATGCCATGCTTAATTCATTTCCCATTTCTAGCCATTGTGTTAAGATGTGTGTCACCGTCTCTAATGATCACGCTATTAACGAAACGTAAATAAGTAAAGACAACTTACCAGCTTACCTTACCGATTTACATTCGGCTGTTGCTCCATACATCAGTCATAAATTTCTTTGACGCACGTTATTTGGTTCTGCCCTTTGTACAACTTGTTGACTAGAAGTCTGCAACTTGTGTAGGTTTTGTCTCGTTCCTTCCAAGCCCACTCCCACGCTGGTGGCTGATTGTTCTCTGGGCCTGGCACGCCGATACACGTCCTGATGCGAGGTGCTGTCTCTTAGCTCAGAGCTATTGTGTCGCAGGAAGTACTTCCATTAGTGTAACCACTCTCTCCCTGCACACACTGCTTGCCGCCTCTCGCAACCTTACGAAGCTCTTTGTTTCTACTCTTAGTTCGCGCTCTGTGGCATTGTTCTTAGGTTGTACTGAACTCTTTTCAAACTTTATTAAGTAAACTTTACTATCAGGCATCCTTAGAAAATTGCACATATAGTTTCCAGAAGCCCTAGAATATACACGCTAAAACACTTTCATTGCCGCACCGAAATATCTATTGAAATATGAGCCACTCTGCAGTAACTTAGCTGCTAAGAATTTTTTGTTTAAAAGTTATAGTTATGGTAATAACAACTGTGTTAATATTAAGATGATACACTTCAAATATTTTTTGTAAACATAGTTGTGGTATTTTAAATACAAGTTTCATTTTGAAACAAAAATATTACCGTATCTTTGCTACAAAGAAACTTTCTTTCATTTCAAAGCAAAACTTTTTTGTGTCATAATAGGATACAAAATACGTTTTTCACATTGATTTGCTGTGAGGCAAGATTTCTCTACCGCAAGCTAAACATCTTTCCGGCAAAGTCACTTCGTAGTGGAACATATTTAAACAAATCTTTACTGTGGCAACGAAAATGTTCTTACTGTGACCGGACACGGGTAACAAAATTTAAGATAATATGAAAGGAACAAATATGTGTGTTGCCTATTAAAAATATTCGTTGCATGAAAAATAACCATAAAAAATTTTAATTTTCGGGTGGACCTGTGTCCGACTCACGGTACGGCCAACCTGATTTCGTTTTCGTATGGCTTTTAGAGTTGTTTTAAGCATATGCTGCGATAGATCCCTAGATGTGTCTGAAACGTGTTGCAGCGAGTTGCGGTTATTCCTATTTTTTTCGAATGTACAGTACTTATCGCTAGGAAAAGTAGAAATTCTCGAGTTAAATGACCTGCACGTTAGAATGAACTATCCTGTGTATACTCAAGCCCCGACCATTTGTCCAATAGCAGCTTCTCGCTAGGACAACAGGCAATGAGCGAATATACCGGGCTTGAGTACCGTATAACAGGGTGATTAGAAACACTGGTGAATAGAAACAAAATTAGAAATTAAGGCGCCCGTCTACCTGCCTCTCAAACTGCGTTGCAGTGTGTTTGAAATACACGTTTTAATAACAAACTGTTCCACGTGTGCTCATGCTGGTTTAGCACGAAAAGAAATAACATTTCAGACCAGGACGGAATACAACTTTCAACACGTCACGTATGTCGCTAACAGCATTTTTAATCCCTTCAACATGGCCGAAAACGGCATTTTAAGACTGCCGTGCCTTACAATATTGTGGACGAATGTCTGCGAAACTAGTATAGGGCCCTGCGTTGGACTTTCCTTAAAACTTTCCACCAATAAAGTGATGGGGTCACCACTGAAAGTGTCAGTCAGGCGAGTGTTATACGATACCACTGCACACCGTTTCAGCGTCTTGCAGTAGAGGCGATACCGCGCCACAGGAGCTGGTCAACGTCGCCCTTCGCGCCGTGCCTCACTAACACAATCACACGGCCAGTAGACGGGCGGCTTAATACCAAGCTGACACCTTTTGCTTAAAAAATTATAATTACTATAGAACTGTTTTTTGTAAACTGTTTTAATTTGCCCACCCAAAAATATAATTTCTAAAACAGAATTAATACAGAAAATGTGTCTTTAATAATGTGTTTCTATTCACCCCAGTGTTTATAATCACCCAATTTTACGGTACTCAAGTCCCGTATATTCGTTCATTGCCTGTTGTTCCAGTGAGTAGCTGCTACGGGACAAATGGTCGGGGGTTGAGTATACAAAGGATAGGGCATTCTAACATGCAGGTAATTAAATTCGCGACATTTTCCTGTCCCTACTTATTGCGCATTATACTTGTATAGCTACGAATATAACACACGCTTCAAACTATGTCGTTATTCGTTAGAAAATTCGGCTCGCTTATTATAAATTTAATTATTGGACACCTCTAAATGGATAATAATGGATTTTATACACTGTATCATCTTAGAAAATACGAACTGCATTCGAAAAACACAAACATAAAAACATGTGTTTGGCTTTAAATTATATACCCATAAATTAAATGACACGTTCGCCGCTTAAAGTCACATAGTGAAGAAGAACAGCACAGTACTGCGCAACTGTTCAGTGGCTTGCAGGTGGAGGTTATAAAGTATCAAATTCGCTTGTCATCGGCACTCTCAGCGCTGAATCAATATGTACCTTACATACACAAACACACCTATAGGGCGATAACTTAATAAAGGCTCTATACGATTCTCTCTTCCCTTCGTCGTACCATCCTTTCACGGCCTTGACGATGTCCAGACGTTCGTTAAACGCACAGTTATAAATTTAGTTTATTTTGATAAAATCTTTTCTTAGCTCAGAAAATTTTGCCTAACAACCAAATATTTTGTTGCTCCAACTTTAACCTGCAAGAAACCTTTTTAACAGTTCAATATAAGCACAATTTTCGAACCCAGAAACTCACGTGATTCAGAACTATTTACAGTTTGTTGAAAGGAAAGATAATAAAACTCCGATCCAAGCGTACGAGGCTATAACTTAAATTTTAAAAACCACCATGTGTTGATATTCACCATCTGCGGCCAATTATTGGAAGGTAAGATACATGAGCCGACGTCTCGTCGACGACGAGGTATTTAGAGACGATGCCACTGTTATGATAAGGCTTAGCAGGGCGGACAGCGAGAGAGGTTCGAGCTGCAATTAGGTCAACATTGGGAAACCAAGGAAGACAGCCGCTCACCTCACCCCCTTCTCCACCCGTAGTGGCGCAATAATGAGGATAAGTACACCGACATAACTCCTTGTTACACAGTAAACTAGGTCTGTCTCCCGCCAACACTCGTCCGATCAACAGTAGTCCAGCTCTCCTCTGGGACTCGAGGGTCGAGTCTCGGCGGGTGCGTACTCGTCCGTCGGTCGATGCCGTCTACTTCTTCAATCAAACTTTCAGGTCAGATCTAGTAAGGTGGCAGCAACCTCGAATTAATCTTAATATATAAAATGAAGTGTCCTGACACACTCACTCACTCATCAACGCACAGCCCAAACCGCTGGACATAGAACCATGAAATTTTGAGGGAAGCTTCCACTTGCCCCTTAAGCACCCACTAAGAAAGGATTTTTTTCGAAATTCGATAATTACGGGAATGAAAAGGGGTGAAATATGTTTTAAAAGAATCCTTGATATCTCATTAACCGGGAATGCTATCATAAATTTTTTAACTTCATAATATTGCCCAAAGAAATGCATATTCGCAAATTTTTCGATTTTGCGAAATTCGAAAATTAAGGGGGTGAAAGCCGTAAAATGTGTTTTTTATTTATTAATCCGTGATTTCTCCTGAACCATTTCAGATAGTGAGGTGATTTTTTAAAATGATGCTTGACTAAATATCTAAAAAGTATTTTTACAATTTTTCGAAATTCATCCTTGAAAGCTCTTAAAAAATATAAAGTATTTTTAAATTAATCCCACTTATCTCCTAAACCAGTGGAAATATTGAAATGGTTTTTGCTTTAAAATAAATCTTACGTAAACATAAAAAAAAAGTAATTCCACGATTTTTCGAAATTCGTCCTTGAAAGCTGCTAAAAAATATATAATGTAACTGAAAATAATCGTCTGTACCGCTTATACCCGTTGAGATATCGAGGTGATTTTTTGAAAAGAATGAAGCTTATGTAAATATCTACAAAACAAATTCAGGTTTTTATGAAATTCGAAAATTAAGTATGTGAAAAGCAGTAAAATGTTACAGTCTCCCGAAAAAAGAGAAGGAACACGGAGAAATAATTCAACAGTCGTTACTTTTTGCAAACCTACTCATAAATATAACATATTTGGACTGTACCCACTACATACGAAAGAATTATTACGGCATGCCTTTAACATTCACTCAGATATTGTATAAAGTTTGTGGTGTGGAAGGGGTAGGGTTACGGGTTCGTATCCCGTGCAAGATTTTGCGATGGGAATTACTATGACATCATACGAGCATATTGCGCGCGCTCTTTACACTGAGCTAAGACAATTTATAGTTCACTGTTATTGAGTACGCTAGCTGTTAAATGCCTTCATCACATATTTTATCCAGAGTTACTGTTTACATTACATAATTTCACGCGGGCAACGCCGCAGCCGGTCGGCTAGTTTAATATATATATGAAGGAGAACACTGACTGATTGACTGACTGACACATCAAACTGCAGCCCAAACCGCTGGACCTAGAGTCGTGAAATTTTTTGTGTGGGTTCTTCTCAGGTCGTAGGCGAGCACAAAGAAGGGATTTTTTGAAATCGACCACTAAGGGGGTGAAAATGGGTGAAATGTGTTTCCGAAGAATCGTCGATAGAGCTCAAACCGACGGCCTGTCATCGTGATTTTTACTTTAATACGACACACATAAAAATGCAAATTAGCTAATTTCACTATTTTTCTAATTTGAACATTTCAGGGGGTGAAAAGACCTTAAATATGTTTCCTAATAACTATCGATATCTGTTGAATCCTTCGGGATAGAGAGTTGTTATTTACTTCAAAATGTTGCTGACGTAAATATCCCAAAAGTAGTTTCAGGATTTTTGAAATACGACCCCCAAGCAGTAAAAAGGGCCAAAATGTGTTTTTTATTAATCATATATTTCACTGAAATACAATTTACTATCTTCGTGATTATACTTTAATTGGTTACGTATACAAATGTATATTACAGGACTTAAAGACGTTGAGATGTTCTTTAATTAAGGGGGCGAAAATACGTGAAATGTGTTTTCAATTATTCCTCCATGTATATCGAACCAGTCGAGATATCGAAGTGCTCTTTGCTTTAGATTGACACTTTTGTAAATTTCCTAAATGCAGTACCATTAAAATATTTTTTTTTCCGAATTCGTCCCCAAAGAAGATAAACAAAAGTGTGAAATATGTTTTGATTCACAATCGATCTATCGATCCAATGGATTATTATATAATCAACGTGATTTTTGTTTTAAGATTGATGCATTCTCAAATATTCTCAAACGCTATTTAAAATCATATTTGTCACAAACTAAATATCTCGTGGAGTAGAGGTGTGGTGCTACTATGTATTTGTACTAGTATTCTTTAGGTATATTTTATGTGTTTAAAATTTAAAATTAGTTCAAAATTTAAAGCTTATTAGACATGCAGTTTTTTGACAAATTTGTATATGAATATACAAATGTATATCACATCACATAATTTTTCCCTCTTATCAACAATTCCTTTATTGTATACTGTAATGCTGTTATACAGATGCACATTAACTCCCGCAAGATAAGACTATAGCTATGTTGTTATACATGAATATTTAGATAGCATACACAAAATTGTAATATTTTTTAAACACCTAATGGCATATTTATAGTTTCACTACAAATATTTAATTTAGTTTTTTATACGTGCGGTATTCATTTATATGTAAAATCAGTTAAAAATTTCAGTGCATCTGGCTAAATTAATGAATCATTTTGCTACATTAATTTTGTATATAAGTGTTTCTTGTAGTTATAGTTTTATTTTTGTTTGTCACACATGTATGATTTTAATTGTATAAAACTTGGTTAAGTGTAAGAGAAGGCGAAAGCCTTAACTTCGCCACAAACAAAGCTATTAAATAAATAAATAAATAAATATCTGAAAAGTAATTTCAGGAATGTTCGGAATTCCCCGCCTAAGGAGGTGAAAAGGGGTGAAAAGTGAAGAAATGTGTTTTTAATTAATCATCGATATATCTTAAATCCAGCGGGCTATTGTCGTGTTTTTCACGTTCAAGATACACCAGTAAAGTAGTCTAAATTGCCGATTAAAGCGTTTTTCGAAATTCTGTCTCTTAGGTGGTGAAAATACCCGGAATGTGTTTTAGATAAATCTTCGATATATATCGAACCCATCGAGATATTCAGTTTATTTTTGCTTCAGGTTGATGATTAGGCAAGTTGGGGAAAAAAGTTTTAAGATTTTTCAAAATTCGAACTCCCAGCACTGTACAGGGGTTATATGTGATTTTTAATGAATGATCGATTTTGTTTAGACTGAACGAATTATCGTCCTGATTTTAATTTCACTTGGATACTTAAACAAATATTTATGCTTGTGAAACTAAGATTTTTTGAGATTCGGCACCTAAAGGTGCGAAAAGGCATAACAATTATCTTATATCATCCGATGATGCTTACCTAACCAGTAGATATATTGAGGTGGTTTTCGTGCCAGTATGATGCTTACGTAAGTACTTGAGAAAAGTTATGCAATTTTTTTTTTAAATTTGATAATATAACTTAATTATTTACAAGAAAAGTTACTTAACTTCATGTGAAGGTTATGATAAACAAGTATTTTATTGAGGGCACCATCGCCATTGGTTGTGCTCGAGGTAAATCAGTCTTAATACCACGTAAACTACGTATTTCATTCGACTACCACCTTACATTTAAGTGTCTGTAATTACCCCTCACAACGTCAACTTTGCTGTTACTATATATAAGGCTCAGGCGTAGTCACGTGGACAGCTATAGCTACACATCCTGTTGCCGAGTTAGTTCAACTAGCAGCTTGGTCATTCTATTGTTTGATGACTGAATACCTATCTGGTGTACAAAGAGTTTTTTTTTTTTTCATTTAAAGGAAATGTAAACCACTATGAGTAACACACGCGAGCAAAGCCGCGTGCGCACTGCTAGTAATCTCTATGTATAAAATGAAGTGCCCCACCCATTTATTCACTCATCAACGCGCAGCCCAAACCGCTGGACCTTGAAACGTGAAATTTTCAGGGTAGCTTCCCTTCACGGCTTAGGCAACCACGAAGGAAGGATTTTTCGAAAATCTAAAATTAAAGGGGTTAAAAGGGGCAATATATGTTTTCGCGAAATTCTCGATAGCTAACATGATAATATATTGTTAGTATTTTTACTACAAAACATTGCGCAAGCAAATGTATATTTCATAACTATTCGGTTTTTCGAAATTCATAAATTAAGAGGGTGAAATCAGTTAAAATAGTTTTCAATAAATCCTAAATTTCACTTAAACCGCTTAAGATATCGAGATGATCTTTGCATCAGAATGGTGCTCATGTGAATGTCTAAAAAGGAGTGTTAGGATTTTTCAAAATTCATATTTGAAAGCTGGTAAAAAATGAAACGTGTTTTCAATTAATCATCTGTATCTCCTGAACCATTTGAGGTATAGAGGTGGTCTTTGCATTAAAATAAAGCTTACGAAAATGCCTAAAAGGAAATATCAGTATTCTTCAATATTCTTCCTTGAAAGCTGGTAAAAAATAAAACGTGTTTCCAAATAATCATCTGTATCGCCCAAACCATATGAGATATCGAGGTGGTTTTTGCTTTAAATTGAAGCTTAAGTAAAAATCTAAAAACGGAACTCAGGAATGTTCGAAATTTGACAATTACGGGTGTGAAAAGTAGTAAAATGTTACAGAACTCCCGGAAAGTGAATATTGACCATGAAGAAATAACTCAAAAGTTGCAATCGATATGTTTGTTGCTCTACAAAAGCCAATTATTGATTATTATAGAGAAATAAATATGAATTTAAAAAAAAAATATGCTCTGCAATTAAAGTACGCTCAGTGAAGTAGACTGGCTCAAGCTGTTTGTATGTGTTGTGTTATTAACAGCTAGCTCAATATTTACTTGTTTTCGAACATCATTAAGGGATGTTTTCTGTTTCATTACGTACTTCTAGCTTGGTGTGCTGATCGATGTTTTTATTTTTCAGCAATATGTCATTAATTTCATCGGCCCTGTTGTTCTTTGGTGTCAGAATTGCATATTCGCACACCCAGTCAATGAGATTCTCACTAATGTAGGATACATCAGGATATACATTTTCTAAGAGATCAGCAATTTTCATTTCTACTCTTCCTAAACTTGCAGGTAAGATAATCTGTCCATCAGATTCAGGAAACGACCGATCACCAATTTTGAGTAGAAGATTAGAGAATTGGTCATTAGAGATATCATTTTTTAATTGATAAAGATATACGGAGAATATACTAACACTATCAATTTATACATAATTAAACGTTTGTTACTCTTTTCTATAGTATATGCGGGCGAAGGCACAACGGCACAGCTAGTTAGTAATATTGTGCTCTCCTCCGTAACTATTTTAACTAGTTGTAGGCCTAACAGTTTTGTATTCCGAGTACCTGCCATTCCAGTACGGTAAATGCACGTGTAACCATAACTGTCTTAGGCATTTAGTTCTAAAAAAAACATCTTAATAAACACCCAGTATAACAACCATCTAAATAACTCCAACAACTTAATAACTTTGGATTAACACACAACTTGAGTCAGTGACAATAAATGAAAATATAACATGGTCTTTGCTGAGGAGCCATCCCATAGCCTGGAGCGATTTCAAGAAATCATTGAACTCAGTGTTACTCGGGGAACTCCCGTTTCGCCTGTCTCTCCAATCCACTGGTGCCTTACACTTATCTCACCTCATTCCTCGGGCCGAAAGAGCGACAGTCTTGGCTCGCTAGTCGAGCAGACGGCCAACCTTCATCCCGACCTTCTCTCAATCACCATGCAGCCCTTCCCGAAGGTGGGAACACGTAGTGAATTTATATTTAATTTATTACTTTACTGTCTTCGAGAAGACGTACGTACATTGGAATTCAACCTGAAATAGTTGAAATTCATAGTAGTTCTAGCAATACTATCGGAAAGAGTATTGTAAGGAGGAATAAAATGGGAAGAATTCGGCCATAGCTTTTTTAACAGAGCCGTCTCAGCGTTTTTTATCAGGAGGGAGGGGAATTGCGTTTTTAAATCCCTGGAAAACAGAAACCAGGAATAGAACAACGTGTCTTCTGAAAGCGAGTTAAAAGGTTTACCGATTTTTGGGTTTACATATTTTTGTCAGATTAGTAAAACCGCGTCTAATCGCATTATTATGGATATTGCATTTTATAATGAACTTTCTTCACAGGTGAAAAAACGTACAACTAAATGTAATAAACATTTGTAGATTAGCTTGTCTTGAAACATTTGTATAATAGTCAAGAGTTTTCAGAAAAGTCTGTAACTGATAATGTTATATAATTACTTTAAATCTCTGGTTTACTCTATATAACTGTATTGTTTCAGTTTGATATATTGGAATTGTGTACGTATTGTGTGTAATACCTATATTAATTGGAGTTTGTCAATTTTAGTTAGAGAACCTGAACCTGATAATGTGATATAATAATTATCGTTTCACACTATGTTTGGTGTACATTGTTTTTATCTGATATATTGGGACCTTAAATGTTATAAATGTATTATTTTATTTTGACGCTGTCTATTGCTTAATGTTTAAAGATGATAAATATCTATCGTTTAGAATTAGTTACTAATGCACCGATAGTCTGCAGCTACAGTTCTTCGTCACACGACAAATACGAATTATCTTAGGTGCCTATTAACCGAGGTCCAGTTCCACAAGAAACGTCACCTTGTAGAAGAGGATATCCTTCCCAGGACTGAGTGAGGTCCATTACAGCCAGCCTCTAGACGCAGTGGTGTTGTGCGTCCTCAGATCCCATCCAGAGTCTGCCTTAGTATCCTCGGGAAGGGATTATGGTGACAGCATCCAATGTCTGCTGTCAGTTGGACAATCCTGGGCCATGGAGACCCTCTGCAAGGCGTGATGTCTTCTCCTCCAGCACGGAGGTCCTTCAGAAACGTACACCACTGCTCTCACAGTAACAAGACGGATACTCCTGAACAGTATTCACTGCTGAAGACGAGGAGATATAGGGGTTAATATTAAGCTCTGGCTGTCCTCAACAAGAATAATAGTCCTTGGGTTCATTTCTTATGTCTACGCGTGACGTCTCTCCTGTGGGAACTATTCCTACTGCACGTTCCGCGATGGTTGTTAGATTGATATGTCTTTATAATGTTAAGCAATATATCTTATTTTTAAGAACGACTATATGCATTGCCGTTTCTCGATTGAAAACGCGTAATTAGTTATTTACATGAAGTTAAAAACAGAATCAATGAAATTTTGTGTTTTTCGTATCTGTGAACAGCTTCAAGGTCCTAGCGTGTATCACTAGTAAATGCCAGCATTGCTTTAAAGTGATTTCTAAAAACCACGGAAAATACAGGCGTAATCAGAACAAACTGTACCGGAAATTGAATTCAGAAGTGTTGTGAGTGTTTTGCCACTAAGATATCTCGCTTTGTTAGCACTTACTCGTGTGCTAAATTAAAAATGCTGTGTATAAAACAGAATGCGCGTAAATTTGTTGCAGAATAACATTATGAAATCTGACGTTTTAAAACCGCAGTTAAGTTTACTGTTGAGACCACAAATTAAAATTTAAAAAAAAGTAAGTTGCTGTATTTCGTAATGTGTGATAATTTTCGTCTGAAAATTATTACGTGGAACAAGTTTGAATGTTAAAGTAATCTTCATGGTGTTTGCAGCATGCTTGTTGGAAAGTTAGTTACACGATGCGCAGCGACGAAGCCCTACGAATCAACTGTATTAGTTAACGACGACCAGTTAACATAGCAAAATATTATGTCAAAATAGAAGAATGCTGTGATTTATATAATGTCAGTTGTAATATTAAGATAAACTAAAACAGTTAAGCTTGTGTAGGAATCTTTAAAAGTTACGCATGTAATGCCTGTAAGATCTTGAAAATTTTTAATACTTTTATCCATCTTAACGAAAATCGGTTCATCAATGGAATAGGCAATAAATAAATTTTGTTACCTTAAACATTATTTTCGAAATAGTTCACGGAAGTGTCGCATCATAATAGCTACCCAGCGGCAAAATAATATTTTTTTATATAGGCATCTAGGTCTAATAGTATTCTTATTTACAGAAATTAATTAATATTTAGATACCAATTTTTACTAGAAAGAAACAAAATCAGTTTAACGTATTCCAGTTCATAAAAATTTTCTATTAAACTGTTCTGCATTAAGGCGATAAAACAAAATTAATGTTTATTATGTATTATTAAAAACATAATTTGAACTCCACCCTGTGTGCTTAGTGTCTATGAAGTTGTTGTATGTGCTTGTTTGCAATCTTATTTGTCCACAAATTTATAAAAAAAGGTATTTATTTTCGTAATTCTCAATCGGTACTTACCAAATATCATGTAAATACACCAGTCTGTACGGCAATTAGTTTTAAAAATTAAACGTAAATAATTAATGTATGTTAACAAGAATGTGGACATTAATTTTTTAGTACATTGTGCCATGTGTTTGATTTGTTGTTCCGGTTAGAAAAAAAACTGGTAATAAGTCAGCAATAAATAATAACCTTATTAACGTTGTGACCTACTTGTGTTTAGTGATGTAATATTATATATCAAGGTATGAAACTATTCATCGGTGCCACTGAATGTCTGCAACGAATGTTAGAATATGTAATTAAAATAATAGTTTAGTAAAGTTAGCAAAAAGTGTGTTTCCTTTTGGCATTAATTTCGAACAAACTTGGTGTACAGGTGATAAATTTTGACAGCAATGCATTTCAGTAATTACCTACTCTTTTGATGGAACAACTCGGGAAACGAGGTATACGGAAATTAATTGCATATGCTAAAATTCAGAAGCTTTTTTCGCATACTTTCCATAGCCAGCGAACAAAAATTCATTTTGAGCACGTATGCTGGTTGTGTACTGTCAATAGGAACATGTTAGCCTTTAGACAGAAGTGTCATGTGTTTAAATAGGTTATACGCAGTAAATTATAGTTTTACATTATTAAGTGTTTGTGAGATAAGCATTTTCACGAGAAAAACAAATATTACAAATTCAACGTAATTTATTTGATAACCCACTAAAAAAAAAAAAAAAGGAATTGTTTGTCAACATGTTCTGCAGTTTGTGTATGTTTGGAATTCGTCTGTCACAATACTAATTTCCAAATAAAATTAATATTTAAGAGAACGCACGACGCAGCTTTATACTATTGTAAAAACTATATGACGAACACTGGTGCATTAATAAGTACATAGTAATAAGTTAAAACAAATACTTTTGAAATCCATGTCAGTATTTGTGAATACTACAGTACTTCACATATTTCGTGACATTATAATATTTAGCAAAAAATTACTATGCAATAAAATACCAATAATCTGCACATAGTCAAATAATTCTGAAATACAAAACTTTGCTATTTGAGAAATTGAAAATTCGGCAAATTTACAATTATTGCGGTAAGTATGTAACATTTTTGGCAGTGTAATTGACGTTTTTATAAATTTCAGTTAAAAGCTGTATAAGTAATTGTGCAACTGTACGTTTCAACACGTAATTAATTTTGCGCTCTTTTTACTCGAAGGGAAAGTTTATGCTAATCAGTTAAACTGTAAAGTTAAAAAAATAATACGTGTTGTTGATAGAACGCCGATGAACGGAAGTGTATAGTAATACGAGGTAGTTACGACAAATTAAAATGTACAACTCTGAAATCATGTCCAACCTTTTGTCTTATGTAAAATGTCACAACTTGAAATAATTCACAGTAATTACGTAATATTCTACATCAATTAAATACTACGCGTATGAAACTGGTTTTGTAGTATTTTTCAAAAATATTAATGTAACGTGTAACTACTGAAATGCAAATTCTGGAAGTTTATAAGATGGACACATAACAGCTGGATACTGATGTAATCCCTCTTCGAGATGCCACTTAACAGGCAGCAGGATCCCCGATAATGCGTCTAGGATTTATTGTTGTCCTTGGTAGTGTCCACCCTGGGAGGAGTCAGGCCTGTATCATCATATCAGGGTCCTTGTTGACAGTAGTGTAATGCTTGAGGGGGGATTAGTGTACGGCTCGCTGCCACACCACATTAGTGGGACAAGCACGTGACAGCTATGCTGACGTGGCCTTCACAACAATACGCACGTGACTTGCGTAGTAGGCAGACCCTACCCCTGCAATAATTAGTGCATGCAACCCTGACAACACTCCTGCTTCGCGCATAGCATATCTCCATATCATTACGGGAATGGAAAGTAATTAGTTTATTTGGTACAGTTTCACTGGAAATGTTCGATAAACAAAATCCTGCTACAAAAACTCTGGTATTTTAACGAGAACAACACAGATTTCTGTTCCGATGTAGTCAGCGATTTAGAAGACAGAATACGTCTCAATAGTTAACTGTTATTTATTTTAGATGGTTGAGTAGAGATATGTATTTAATACAATTCATTATAAACACAGCGTTGCGAGTTTTGATATACTGTGTACAGAGAGAAAATGCTACAACTCAATGATTTGAAAGTATGTAAGGTAAATTGACTTTTAGTCTCGTAAGCAGCGCGCGTGTGTGTATATATGTATTAATATATATTTTTATATGTATTTAAATATGTATACATACGCATATACATATATACATAAATACCTACAAATGTTTTTGCATAATGTGAATCGTTATTTTGTGCTAACCCGGTGGGAGTGAACTCTTGATGTCAAAAAATAGGAAAACTGAAATACAATATTGGGCCTATTAAGATGTGTGAAACGCCCTCAAAGGTGAATGTTGGAAATGTGTAATTGGACGATGCTATTTTAGTTATATGTAATTGTGTAACGGAATTACGTATAAAACTACTGGTGTAGGGACCGGCAACAGCAGAAAATTATGTTACAGAAAGAACACCCCTTCATACTTTAAGTAGGGGTTGACAACCCCTTGATGCTTGGAAATCTGCAACCCTTTGATTGAAGTGATTGGACGTGATATGTATGTAATCAACACGTATTACCAAAAACATATTTATTTTTATACCGTCCAAATTCAGCCTCAGGCTGGTTTAAAATCGGTACGCGGCCTAAAGAAAAACTGATAATGCAAACCGTTTCCTCAGAAACCATATGTTAAGTTGGGAAGTGACACTTTGGTGGCCTGGGAGGTAGGCTGCCGGTAACAGTGTAGTGCATGTCGTGTCAGTAGGTAACGAGACTCCTATTCCCATTACTCGCCAGTAAATGGGAAAATATATTATTTGAAAAGACATAGCAGTTATCTTCATCTTATTACTTATTTATTTGTAATGTGAGAGGATTACGTAGTTTTAAACCATACGATTGAAATAAGAATCACGCGTCCCGAGCATGTCCGAATGCGACGCTAGTATGGCAGGTACACATGCTGCACCATACCAGGATTATCCTGTACAGAGCGGCATGCATTTTGAATACGTCGGCCAGTGTTTATGTCTATACTATTAACTACTCTTGCATAAACCAGCACATACATGTGACCCCATACAAAGACGTCGACTCGTTTTAAATGAGCGTGCCATTGGCCCACCATTGCTTCTACGTCACCCGGGGTACAACAAATCCAAATATTGCCTTGCATTGAAACTAAAGTGCGGTGGGCACCATCATGCATGTGCGACATGTCGACTCTTAAATTCAGTGGTAAATATTCAAATAGTTGTTACAGGTCTTCTTCCAAGAAGCGCAGATACGCAGAAGAGAAATGTGCAGGAGGGATGAGTGGCCCTATTAGAATCTCATCAATGATACCCGCCTAAACAATCAAAGAAAACAAATGTTGGAAGTGTGATTCCCGTGTTGCTTGTGGGTTGAAGTCAGCCTACATGTGCTCGTTGGGAAAATTGAAGACACCTTGCCCTGTTAAAGAAGCTTCGTCGGTGAACAGGATTTAACGTCCGAAACCTGGTGTTGGCCTAGTCTGGCTTTGGAACCTCTCACAACACTGCAAACGAGAAAATGTGACTGATTGTCAATTGTGAAACGTTGAGCACATTATAATTTCCTCGGGTGCTGGTATATAGATTTACAACAACAGCAGCCCAACACGTCGTGCTCGATGTTCAGTCGAGGTCGGCCAACATTGTGCATCAAAAACTAAATTACTGAATATTCACTGATTCACGCTGATGGATGGAAAAGTTTTATCAATTAGAATCAGTGAAAATAGATACTGTTTAATTAGTGAATATTCACTAACTCCCTTTAAGAGTACCAACATCTCACAAGTGAATCGGTGAATATTCACTGTTTTTCCAGTTGATTTCAAAGAGCAGTTTTTACTTATTGCGTAAGTGAAAAAATACTGGAAAATATGTGTACATTCATTAATTAACTTGTGGAATGTTGGCACTCTTTATCGGAATCAGCTTTCACAGTGGTTTTTCACTGATTAAACTTGTTGAAACTGCTCTATCCATTGGCGAGAATCAGTGAATATTCACTAATTTAGAGTTTGCGTGTGGTAACTTGCATGTACAGTTGCTGTTTCACGAAGGCACCGATGAACTGACGTGACTGAACGTCGAGCAGGAAACTTTTCAGCATATCGACGACGCGCTGCAGATGCATCACACAACATTTCGCCGTATTCGAGACGCATTTCGGCAAATTTCTTGCTGCTCCAATCGATCACACACACTTTGGCGAGTTGCTTGCAGGGTGAACCACAAACGTACTACTACCTGCCAACAGTACTAAACAACCGAGATAACCAGTCATCGCAGGAGCGAAGTGCGTCAGACGCTGGTCTCGCGGAGTAGAAAGCAGACAAGTTACAGGCGAGGGCAAATTCACAGTGTACAGTACAGTCTCTCTTGATACGATACTCTTGTGCTTCAGGCGATAGTAATAAGCTTTCGATAACGCCGTAAGTTGTACACATACAGTCTATTAAAGTTCTATTCCAAGTGTAATGATTACGTTAAATGATGCCAGTATTTTTGGTGTACCATAACGTCTGGTCAACAGTCAGTGTCATTACAGACAAAAATACGCAACTGGGAATTTCAGAGGGAATGGGCAAGGAATCGGTCATTGTATTGGCTAAGGCATTTATCCCAGCATTTACCTTGAGTTATTTCGGGAAACCATAGAGAAGTGGTTTCGGGAAACCATGGAGAATCAAAATCACGATTACTGGAGCCGGGAATCGAATCCATATCCTCCCGAATGTGAGTCCGACTTGATAATCGTTGCTCCACCTCACTCGGTTTAGACTTAACCGAATCCGTTATTGGCTCTTGTACGATCTTTAAACGATAGAAAATAAGCTAAATGTAACGAAACATTTTACAAAGGTATACAATGAAGTTAAAATTCTTAGTAAAAATACATAACATTTGCAACCACGTAGGATTTTAAAGCTTGCGAAATGTTTTAACGAAATAAATGTAGTTTTACGTTATCTATTATTTATTTAGAACACTCAAATTCATTATGTTAGTATATATCTAGAGTTTTAGTATAATTCATAATCTCGACACATCAATTTTCAGGAAAACGTCCGAGGTAACTAAGTCATAAAAATTTCCTACATCTAAACCTTAATTCGTGAGATATTCTTCTAGTAAATATGTTAGTTTTTGGACAAGTAGGAACATAACGACTCAAAGATACCCATACATGACGTCAACGGTAGTTATAAGTATTTGCCTTTCAAAAATGGTCAGTTTTTTTAAAAACAAAAGTTTGCAATAACTGCAAAGTATAAATTATATCCTGAACTTTTAGCCTGGCTATTACTGTTTCTTTCCATTGGCAGTGCTACGTTGACGTAGTAATACGCCAATGTCGGTTGATTTGCATTAAACATTGATTATTAGATTTGTGAGAACCAAGGGGTTGAAGGACACTGTAGTATGGGAGTTGCTTCGTATTAAGTCTTTCTAAAAAAAATAAATAAATAAATAAAAACACTAAACCATAACTGAAATTTTACTTGGAAATCAGGGATGCTTAACATCTTGGAGATAATAAACATGTATTAATATTTCATAAACTTTTCGTTGAGCTTCGTTGCTTCGCAGGAAAGTAAGTTACTATAAAGTCGTAGGCCTGGAAGTGAGTTGTTTTGTTGCCGAGATTGGCCGAACATTTATCTAACTATTCAAGCAGCTACAAAGGTCACTCTGAACGTTCGCAGACTCCACCGTGCATATTTTTATCGTGACCGTAAAACTCACTCTACCCTTTAAATTTTAACGTGACTTCTCGGTGACACACTTTATCGCACTGCTTGCCAAACTTGTCTCACTTAAGGAACTTTACGTGAGTCTACATTATGTACGGAACGAGCAGGGTTGTCGTATATCTCTCTCGCTATTTTATTCACACACACAAAATAGACAACTGAGAAAGAAGAATAAAAGTTCGAGTACGCAAGGAAAGAACTGAATAAGAACCGGTTGAAGATTTTGCAACCCGTTTTACAATGTAAACGTGTGCCTAAAGTAGAGTGAGTGAGAGATTTTGGTCAGCGCTCAACATCGAGGTCTTATTCGCTGGTGAGGGGTGACATGAGGTGAGTATGGAGCAGCGCCGGAATGAAATGGCGATGGAAACAGGAGATACCCGAGAAAACCCACCAACTAACGTAACGTGCACGATTCACACACGCGAAAATCTGGCACTGACCCCGCCGGGAATCTAACCCGTATCGCCTAAAGTAGAAATAAAACAGTTTATAAAGCTAATAATCTATTACCGATTGGATACTGCGGGATGAACATATGGTACAAATTATTGCCATAACACTTTTAAAAACGAATTTGAGTTTTAAAACTACGCGATGTGGTAAGATAATTGGTTCTGCAAGTTGTGACGATTTCAGGTTTGAATCGGCTTAGAAACATTTCGTATAAAATTTTTAAGTGTATCGCGAATAAAGAAAATATGTTAAAATTTCTTGAAGCAAACATTTCAACTGTGACGCTTACTGAAACAGATACATGGTATGTGGATAAACGATAAGCTTCATCACGTACATAAACGTGTGGTAATATAATATTACGATGCTGACTAAGCTGGATTATTGATAGTGCGATATTAACATGATTGTTACGTACATCCAACTCATTCTTCATTGCGGTGAATGTATGTGCACGTACTGCAATTCAATGGATGTGTTGCCACAATAACTTCAAAAGGAAGAAAATTTTCGTTTATACATATCTATGGCTAAATAGCGTTAGCTGCTACCAAAGTACACTGAACTATAACATTACGACGAAAACAACTCGTTCCGATTCTCTCGCTTAGACTTTGCCGCAACGCTGGATTGGTCGCGGGACAGCTAGTGATCAGGCTGTTCAACTCTGGCCTCCAAGAATATCAGATATAACCCTTGCGATTATTTACTGTGGAGATACGTAATGGATCAAGCGTTTTTTCTCCATTGATGGCTAACACTGACGACCTCAAAACAAGTACTAAGGAAGCCATCATCACCCTTACACCAGATAAGCTGACAAGTATGTTATACGAGTTTTAGTACCGCATAAATGTCGTTCGTGGTGTTAGTGGAGGTCTCATTAGACATTTACAACGATAAGGTATACAAAATTAAGGTTCACCGGTTCCTGACATTGGTCAACCAGCGCTGTAATTTTTATATTATATACTATCTAAGTTGTGGTGTGATTTTACGATAATACTGTATAATCATTTGCAGAGGTGATTTTCTTATTTTGTTGAGTGATAACAAAATTTTCTTGGCATTTGCGAAGCTCCGAATACGAATGACACCACTTCTGCTGCGTGAGAAGTGCAATATTCCACTAAAAACAGTACTCCCTGTGGTTGCATTTTGTATCGTTTCTGCGTTTATTCTGGAATCAAACACTGCGTGTAATTTTGCAAGGTTTGAGTTGGTTAAGTTTTTAAACTCTTAATTGGACACTGAATGTTTAAACAATTAAGATATGTTAGATTTTTACCCCGCAAATAATACAAGTTATAGATAGACAATATGTTACGTAATTTTGAAACAAACGTACTAATGTTTATTTGCTAGGTGATAAGAAAAACCTGCCATGAAGTGATAAATAATGATGAAAGTTCAGAGGTAGTTTTTCGCAATGTACAAATAGGTATAACACAGAACGTGAGAACATTGTTGAGAGTGGAGATGTTTGTCAAAAGACAGGGAATGATAAGTAGGTAGATGGGTTTCACGTCTCAACAGCGATGGAGGTCATGGAGACGCAACCAATTGTTCGGACAGACAGGAAACACGGCGGACTCGGCCAAGTTAGTTAGGAACCTTCCGTCATTCACCTGGAATTATTTAGCTAAACTATGAAAAAGAAAACTAGTAACGGTCGGGCAGAGAATTGAACAGGAGCCCTCCCAAATGCGTGTTTAGATTCTTACCTCTGTGCCACCACGCTTTGCAAGGTTCGTAGATTGACGCATTTTGTTACAGATAGAAGTAACCGTTTAGGCGTATGTAGTGTACAAGAACAGTAATATAAAGGCGGAATAATGACACAAGTTTTAATAGTATACAATTTGCATGTTGTTCAACTTGAATACAAACGAACAAGTTGTTCAAGAGTTGATGAGTATAACTAGCAGCACCAAGCCAGTATACGATATATGATAAAAATATATAGGAAACGTACCCCTAACTATAGATTTACGACTAGGCTCATGTGGTAGAATGACATGAAGCGAGGACCTACAAAGAGTGGGGGATGGTGAATCACAATGAGGGGGGGGGGGGTTGGAGGAAACGGGAATTCCCCGAGAAAGGCCGCCGACGAGCGTCATCGTCCGGCACGATTTCCGCATGCGAGTAACCAGGACTCGAACCCGCCGGGAATCGAACCCATATCGACATTGTGGGAGGCGGAAGGTCTGACCACTCAGCCGTCACGGCTCCACGTTCTGTGATGTTACATAAACTATAAACTGAAAAGTTTCGTAGCATGAACGTACAGTGCACTACACAGTGCTTGCGTTCACACATTGAAATGAGCTATGATATCATACACAGCAGGCAAGCATCCACACTAAGGCAGTGCAGCAGCATGTTTAGCTACATCTTAGCGAGCGTTAACATTTGGTTCGTATACCTTACCAAAGCCACAGTTAAATTTAACACGGACTTAAAAAAACAACTACTTACAGTTTCGGTACAAACCTAACGTGATACATATATGTATGCAAGTGGCTATACATTCAGTGCAACTTGGTAACAGTCTTAACGGACAGGGTTAAAGGAATTTACATATAAGTTATTTTAAAATTATAATTACTTAATTAAGTCATTGTCGACTTTTTCATTTAGTCATGCCAACAATTCATCTCATAATTATCTTAGCTTCACACAAACGATTTTGTTTCATCTACGAGTGTTGTGTGCAATGGTTGTTTATTGTAGCATATAATGTTGGTGTTCTGTGCTTATTTCATCTCGGAGGTAATAATGGCTGGTAAGTCGAACTTGCGCGATCAGGCGTTTCCTAATAATCTTGAAGGGACGTTATGGATGTACGTGCTCACACACGCGTCAATTAACGTCGCTTCGGAGCGTCTAACGAAATTGGAGAATACTGGAGGAGTATAATTTATTTGCTCTCGCGTCGCTGCTGCCGGACTAAAAACATGGGCTGGGCCAGTCGACCGCGGCATTATAAAGCGCTTGTGCCGCCGACCATGAAAGGATCGCCGTGGAAAGAGAGTCGAAGGGGATGATGTGCTAGAGGGCGCACAGATAACACGATCACACCGCCCATTAACCGGCGAGATTTTTTTTCCATCCACAGCCCACATGCCTTCGGCCGAGGCCCGCATCTCCCTGTGCTGACTGATTGGCGATCGGATCGGTTGAACGCAGCCTCCGGTGCCCATCCCCGCTTCATCTCTCCTTCTCACTCCACTCACTGAGAAAAAAAAGTTAATGAGGCCTCCCCCTGGCAACGACACGTACCGCACAGCTAAAAGGCAGCAGGTTCCAGGAGCCAATCACTTGACGTACCGCAGATAAAAGGCGCGCGTTGAACAACAGGGCAGCTCCTATGGTGTGGTTCGCTGAAGCCACGGAGATGCGGTAGGATAATCAAGCCGACAAGGGTTCAAGCCCAACTATAAAGCTGAGTACTGCTCACTCAACATTTGCCTCATCTTCTTTACACGCCTGAAAACCATACTAAAACAAAAGTATTGTTGTAATTACCATACTTCCGTTCAAATAGGCACAACAGTCAGTTTGGTTGGTGGTTAACTCCGAATTCTTCTTACAGCATTCTATTCTGTAAGAAAAATGCTTTTACGTCTTTTACAGAACATGTTGACAGAGGTAATTTTATACACGGCCAGCTTCAGTATCTCAGGTTCTGTTATACCTCTAGCAGTAACATTATATCAATATATAAAGGAAAATCAAAGAATAAAAATGCGTAGTCCATGTATACAACTTATTTTCTTAATAATAAAACCACATTTATTATCCATAGACAAATTAATCTTAGAAGTTGAAATTATTCACATTGTAGCATGGTATTTAAAACCTTTAGGCCTAACGAGTAGAAATATTTCGATATATTATTTTTTTTATTTATACAGAATATAATTGTGGAGTGGAAAAGCTAAAGGAGCTAAGTGCCAAAAAATACCAAATTGAATTCCTACATCAAAATGAACTAGGTGTCAATGCCAATATAATACTGCAAAATTAAGACTCAATAATTTTCCTGGCAGATTTTGTAAGGACTTAAAGATCGCCGTCCCCATGTGTCGACAGGCTATTTCAGCGCTGTTTTTTTGCATTTTACGTGAAAACATATTTCTGGCACTTAGCCCCTTTAGATTTTCCACTCTACAATTGCTGTAGGAACGAACAAGATAGTACCGACTACGAAACTGGGCTGCTGTACTTATTTTAACATACATATAGTGTTACACCAATGCTTTTCTTTTAGTACGTATTTTTTATAGCTGGAAACAAAGACAGTATCATGCTGTCCACCTTACGAATAAAACATAAACAGCTGAAACTAACCTAGAAAACACCCCTTTTACCCTCACAGAACACACGTAAGTCACGGAAATGGTAACTACCGTCGGGCATGTAACAACCGCTATTCGCAAAACACACAATGTGACGTCACGTGGACTGGTTTTTCGACTGAATATTTTTTGTTGCACTGTAGAAAAACTACGTATTAGTTGGGCAATACTTTTTGGTTGGTTGTGTAAATGAATTGTGTGGCATACCACTGAACCTATTAGTAGCACTTTGAAATTGCCATAAAACCGTTTTATCAATGTTACAGTTGATTATGTTATTTGAAAGTAGAACCCCAAGTTACGTGGCAGTTAAAACATCCAATCACTGACTGCGAATCACAACTGTAGACGTGCACATAAGGTACTGAAACAAACTGGGGCAAAATTCTTCTCGCGAAAAGTTCGTTGCACTAATAATTAGGCACGTTAGCGATAGCAGCGCAATTAGTGACAGAAATATTCCCTGCTTCAAACTCTCCAATAAGAAAACACAATTTATTTCCAACGTTTAGTAGCATTAACCTTACTGATGCTCGACTGGTTGAAGTATGGAAACACAGTGGGTCAAGGAAGGAAGTATGCACTGTGCAGAACATACTGTGTCACCTAAAATACGTGGCAACCCATGTCATTATGCTGAAAGATTGACTTATGAAGCATGACGGGATATGGTTAGAGAATAGGATTGACAATATCGCGGATGTACTATGTGCTCGCCATGAATATAAGATACAATTAGGATGTTATATATGCCACAAGGGGAATTAAACTATAAGGTATACTTTTTCCTGAGGTAGATGCGCGGAAAGTGATGATTGTTATTTAAATGAATGTTCAAAATTAAGTTACACAGGCCTCTGCTGGAAGTTTGAAGGAAATTATATAATACAATGATAAAGTGCTTCTGCGAGAGCTTGAACCCGCGATCTGTCGAAGTTCAGATGCGGTGGATCGCCGACTGTCTGTTCGTCTTTGTTTCTGTTTCGGAATATGGCATGAATGAATTTCGTCCAATCATACGTTAAGAGTACTATGGCCAGTGTACTTTTATAGTGCATGTCTTGTTAGAATATGAATAATTGAGTTCTGTGTCATTTGACTAGCAAGTTGAAGCAAATTCTCTGCAATGAAAGAAATCTTTTTGTAGGAAGTCTTCCCTGTAAGATTATTTTGTAGTAACCACAAAATAATTTTGTTGTGGTCACAATATTTTCGTGGTGTCGATAAAACATTTCTGTGGCGACAACTAAATTAATTTTGCAGGGTAAATACCCACAAAATATTTTGGAGCTGCCACGAATTTTTTTTTCCGTGGAGGAGGCAAATAAAGGCTTATAATTCCATTGTGATTTCATTTAGATAATTTTGGAACTTCAGGAACAATTTCACTTTCTAAATAAAAATTCCACAGTTTATTTTTTTCTTGACACGTAAAGAGGTACTAAGAAGGGCTTGTGTGTATATATATATATATATATATATATATATATATATATATATATATATATATATATAATATATATATATATATATATAACATATTTTAATGAAGTCACGATTAGTGTGTTACGTCTCTAAATGTCATAGTAATTTAGGATTTTTCATTGATTTTAAAAAAAGTAGCCCTTATAACAATGTATTGTTATCAAGGCAAAGTAACACGTTAACTTAAATATTTTACAATCTCATTATTTGCCATATTGGTCATTTCAAAAATAATATGTAAGAAATTGAGGTTCATATATGAGACTAAGAGTCAAACACCACGTGACACTTCACTAACAAATAGCCATTCTTTGCTTAATTATAAGATTTGAAGAACCATTATGTGTTTGCTCTTATCCATCCCTCACTTCTAAGAGAAACACTATCATGGACACGGTTTTAAGTATCGCAATATGATTTATATTTTGTACTGTTATGTAAAGTTAAAAACTTTTTAATACCTGTTCCTTCTTAACTGTTGCGCTGATAATTCTAATACATGCCGTAAAGCCAGGTTTATAGATTTCTAATTGATATTTTTCAGATTATACAAACTATGGAGAGCTTATTTCCATTATAAACCCACAAATGAGACTTTTGAATTTCTTTCACTTGTCCAGTTGTTTTCCAGTACGTATTGTTTATTATTTTATAGCGTGAATTATGTGATAATATTAAATTGTTTTCGCTAAATGTTTTGCATATTTGTACATTCCGGCGTACGTCTTGGACAATATTTTTCCCATCCAACTGATAAAAAGACAAGTATCGTCTTCAGAATAGTAATTAGCGAGGTTTGTTTCCTGAGTTGAAACTTGCTGCTTTTTGCAATATAAACATACTGTTAGGAAGATATTTGCACAACATGGTCAAGAGTTACTCGGCGCTGTTAGATAATTACGTCATTAACGAAACAAAAAAAAATATATTTTAAGTTTATTTTAGCTTAAAAATAATACTGCAATATTCTACATCTAAAAAATCATAAATGTATTACTTATCATATTCCATTCCCTTCATTAATATTTTTGCTACCGAATGTTAATCACTTTATTGATGCGATAAAATTACGAGTTATAGACGGGAGTTTTTTTTTCCTAAAAAGCGGTTATGGGTTTCTGTCACGCCGATGTCACACTGAGGTTGTGTGATTGGGTTATAAATTGCTCGTCACGTCGGGCTTTGCGCATCTCGACCTTCGCTATCCTATTATTAAATACTTGCAGCTGTAAAGTAACTGTCAATTCCTATTTTTACTTCAGGAACTTTCTTCTGCATCATAATCACATAAACGACAGCGAAGAGGGTCTTCATTTTTAGATACTTGCAGTTTTCTTCAATTTACAGTTAACTGTGGTCAGAACTTAACTTACATCCAGGAATATGACATATAGATTTGGATTCATGCTAAGGATACGCTACAAATTTAAATCCAAAAATTTGTTAAATTATCATAAATGTGGTAAGTTTCATTTATGTTATTATTATAATATCAACGGTAAATCTGAAATTTAGCGCTACGAAAAAACAAATATAATCCATTCGGATCTAACGTTAGAAAATAACATCCTGTTGAAAATCAGTGCCGTAAGGATTTATAATTATTATGGTTGTTATTTTTAATCAGGAAACATTTTTAGGTGATTTGCTGTATTTCACTTCGGAAATTCATTCATTACTCATATTTTAAAATTTAAATTACTCTTTTCTTTAATTTACGCAAAACATTATTATGGCGGCCATTGCGTATAATATACAGAAATGTACTATAGCATTGTGTAAACCACTGAAACATAATTTTAACAGTATATTTTGCTTGTACATTGGACAAGGAAAATATTTTAATTAACAAAATAAATCTTGCATGTATATAATTTTTCACTGAAAAAATTCATAAAATATACTAGAAAACATGATCATAGAAGAAAATGTGGCTAAAATGTATTGAATCAGTATATTTGCGAAAATGTTATTTCAGAAGTTTTGTTTAGTTCATATGGTGTTGGAGTAGGTAAGTTGCTGCAAAAATTTCAATCATTTAGCTTTTGACGGTGTAGTGATAAATTCAGTATGTGGTTTTTGTTTGAATTTTATCAGCCTTAAGGTTCCTGTGGGTTTAAAATCGTGTTATAATTCCACTCGTGTATAAGTATCTGTTATTGTGAGAGTAGGCGTCCTTGGAGGTCAAACTGTTATCAAAGCCACGACTTCTGTTTTTGCTAACATTTCAGTCCGCACTTTAACACAACTTGGACAACTAGAACTGAGCCGAATTTTGCCTATTCCTCTCCATTTCTTCTTCTCTCACTCTACAACCTCGACTTTCTTTAGTATCCTCTTCTAAACGTTATCTTCTTATCCGTTTTTATTATTGTAGTTAATATGGCATTTAGTGTTTAAGCTTCTTATTCACGTGTTATGCCGGGCGTGGCAACAGGCATACAATATTTAAATTACTGACAAAACAAAGCTCCGAGCGGAAAAGCTATAGTGTTTTGATATAATTTATTCAACTGCTTAATATTTACATCTATGTTCACTTACTTGAATGTGACCCTGATGTGGCCCATATGGCAAAGCTAACTAACATTAAATAAAACAATCTCATTTTCT